>JABAKA010008271.1:0-10619 GCA_018857285.1 Termitomyces sp. Mi166#008 | reverse complement strand
ATCAATGTTTGTTATTAACATTAATTAATCAATAGTTAGATCAATACTTACTTTGTTGTGTAGATTTCTTTCTACAACGTTGGAATGACAGGTTATTTGGTCATGTTTGGCCTGAAACATGCGAGGCATGAAAAACAGTGTCCACTAAATTGTGTTTGGCCATTTCTACACCTACAGACCTCGGGCCACCTTCCACATATGGTCAAACAATGAAATGCATATATTGAAAGTGTCTACCATACAAATTTTTATTTTCTATGCATTTAAGAGTGAAAAAAGAGCTAAACAGTCAAAATCTTTGTCAGCCTTAGTCAGAATTAGTCAGAATTGGTCATCAGATCAATTCCCAGGAGTTGTGCCATTCTCATTAGTCATTGTTGTCCCATTCTTTATAGATTGCCTTTCTGATAGTGGCTTATTGTTCTTTTGCATTTGCAGACTTGATACTTATGGAATGACTATAGAGAGATGAGTGTTCATTTCCTACTACAGGTGGTAGTTGTGCAAAATCTCCAGAGAACACCATATTGATTCCCCCAAAAGGTATATACAGTTGGCCTGTTATCTGAGCCAATTAAGCCGATATCTTATAACATATCTCAGCAAGATAACATTGAACCTCATTGAAAAATACATACTCCACTCCTAAAAGCTGGGACTTTACTTGAGCAAGTTGAGAAGGTGAGTCATTTGCCATATCATCTATACCAAAGAGGTAATGATAGGTGGATCCTAGTAGTGAAGCAGCAGTGGTGGGAGTGACAATTGCTAATCTGTAAGATGAGTGATGGAGGTGAATTTGTTGCAGACATTTATCAGTGACAACACTATGTAGACTCCCAGTCAATACATCAATAGCGAGCACAGCCAGTGTAATGAACAACACATTCAAGTTGTATAGAAGAATGACCTGACATCAATACACAACACATGATGATGGAAAGTTACATAATACATAGAGCAAACAAAGTTTTGGCTCAAGCAAACAGAGTCAAATTATGTCATGTGACCAAAATTTCTGGATACCAAAAGTTGCAGGAAGCTAGAGAGAAAGACCTTGTCTAACAAGTAGACCTTGGAACTTGAGTTATCCATAAGAGTTTCAAATTACTTGCCATATAAGTTGGGGTGGTTATGAAAAATCTGAGAACATTAGGCTAAGCACTAACATTGACAACTTTGAGGTTGTCCACCCCTCTCACTTTGAAGTTTTCATCAAGAATGGCATTACTATGATCTGGAATGTTATTAACCAAAGTTTCCAAACTGGTGTATGATCACCTACCATCATCTGGTTCAATTGTGTTGGTGCAGCATGCATGATGACTTACATACATGGAAGTTAAGTAATGCCTGACTGCAGCAACACTAAAAAGATACTCACCAAAGACATGGTTAAAAATGAAGTTGTCAATCTATTCATCCATTGTCACATTAGGTCTAGGAGCGATTTCCATGTCTACAAGAAGGCCAATTGGTGTTGATTCCACACAGTTCTTAGTATGTTTGATGGCTTCTTGAATTGCTGTGATGATGATGATGATTTCCTATACTCACTGGGGCCTTGCTCTATGTCAGGTTCTACTTGTATCTAACCCTCTATGTATCTACTCTGTCATAAGTAAGTAATCACTATCCTGTTGGCTCCTGTGTGTACAGTTGCCTTCTATGCACCCAGACCTTGGGCTGGTGACCATATTATGCCTGTTGAGGCTGGATTATTGTATATTAGTGGTGTCAGTATAGTTGCCAGGGTTCTGTCTCTCCTGCCTATCTCTTTCCTTTCTTTCTCTTTCCTCTCAGCTTGGTATTTATTATGCCCTCCACTATTGTTAGGTCTCTGTAGGTCCATTTGAATCTCCTCGTGCTGTTGACATACTGGAATAGGGCTTTGGCTGCTTCAGCATTGCTTAGAAGCTTGCTCAAGGCTTCTGTTCCTAGCTCCACTGTTTTGGCAAGAATGCAATGCTGCCCCTTGTATGCACTGCAGCAGAGCAGGTAGTGCTTGATGGTCTCTGCATGTTGGCATGCACTGCATAATGGTATCTCAGCTTTTCCAAACCTGTGTAAGTAATGGTTCAAGAGGCAGTGCCATGTGAAGCTGTGTCAGGATGGATGTGTGCTTTCATAGTATGCTGGCTAGTGTCTGCAGGATTTTCTTCATGCTGAGTGTGTTCAGGTCTATTGCCTTTAGCTGAGTCAATCTCCTTGACCTTCCAGATACCCTTCAAAACCTTGTCCACAATGTACCTTGCTATTCCTCTCCTTGGTGCCTTCAGTGCTCTCATTCCTTGGTTGTTTGTTCCAATTGTCACCATCCTCACCTTCCTCTGACCTCTGTTCCTTCCTCTAATCTCCCTTTATAACAGCTCAAAGCCCAGCACCTGCCCCACACATTTGCTCTTAAACACCATGTGTCTTCTTCACTCAGGCACTTCTTCATCGTCTTGGCTTTTTTCCTACCCCTGTACAATACTGCTGCTGCCCCTATGTCCCTATTTGTTGGTGTAGATCCTGATTGCTGCTCCCTCCCCTGTGCCTCTTCCTCCATCTCACCTATGATAGCCTTCATGGGGCACTTCTACTCCAGCAAATATCTAACAATGTAAATTGTCTTCACTTCCTTCAGGTGCTTGCCCAATGCCCATATGATGTGATGCAGCAGTGCCTTGTGCTGCTTCACAAATCTAGCTGCTTGCTTTGCTGGCTTGTGGAGAAAGTGTGTTTTTAGCAATGTGGCAATTCTAGCAGCTGCATTCATGCATATCTGTTGTATTCATATGTCTATGGAATCAAGTCCTGCATGTGCATCTAGAAGATCAGTTGGTGTTGTCTGCAGTGCCCTAGTAATCTGCAGGGCTCCTATCCTTTGCACTCTCCTCATCTTCTCCTCAAACCCTCTGGATCCTCTCACCTTCCTTTTCTCTTCCCCTCCTGTGCTTGGTGCACACCAAATATCTGCTGCATACAGCATGTTCAATACTACTACTGCTTCATACAACCATCTTGCCAGCCCCCCCACTGATGCCACCATTGACCTTTGCCAGTCTCTTCATCTTTGCTGCTGCCATTCTCTTTCCATGAGCATATGCTGCATGCTCCTTGAAGCACAGTTCCTGATCTAGAGTTACTCCGAGGAACTTGTGTGACTTCTCTATCTTGACTGTCATTCTGCCAAAGATTACTGCCAGCCTTGTTGCTGGTTTGGTCCTCCCATCTCTTTCTCCTCCTAGTGAAGCCCATCTCCACAAACTTTTTCAACTTGTAAATAAAATGGCGCTCCTCAGCCCACTTGCTTTCTCCTTTCTCCCTCCTCATTGTCTTCTCCACCTTACTTGCTGCCTCCTCTAGATCTTTCCCCTCTGCTGCTATATATGCATCTACAAACAATTCTACTAGTTTTATGTCTTGCTTCCTTGTGCCCTTGACCTGCCTTGCATTGTAAAAATTGTAGCACAACCTGGAGGTGTTACAATCCTGATTGAGGCTGCTGTTCACTGGAATCTGCTGCAAGCTGTGATCATCAAAAGCAATTACTGTCTTCCTTCCCTCCAACTCCCTCTTGAACTATCCCACCACCTCCTCTGATACTTCCTTCTGTCTCATATCTTTTGCCAGCACTCTTGGCACCATGTTCAGGAATGCCTCTTTAACATCCATGAAGACTATCACCACTTCTTTCCCCATGCATTCTTGATGAAGATCATCAATACATGCAGTGAGTCATTAGTTGATCTTCCTGATCAGCCTTTGAACTGGTATTTCAGCAATATGTTTGTCTTTTTTGCATAGTAGGCCAGCTTTGTCTTGACACATGATGAGAGTACTTTTGCTATGGTGTTCAGCAATGCTATCAGTTGATACAAGTTTGGGTAGCTGTAATCATCATGGCCTGGTTTCCTCAGCACTATTGTCTTGCAGACTTTCCACTGTTCTAGGTACACCTTGAGCCTGAATGTAGCATAAAATATAGGCTCTAGATATGTGACTAGTGTGTACTTTGTCTTTTTCAGCATAACATTTGGTATTCTGCTCAGGCCTGATGCCTTGTATGGCTTGAGCCTGTCATTTGCATATAGATCTCTCTGTTTATAATGGGAGTTCATTTGAATGCTGGCTCTCTGATCTCTTCCTCAGCTTTGTCATCATTTGCCCCTGGATTATTGTAGAAGAATGCTGCATAGAATAGCCTAGCCTTTACTTCATTGTCTTCCACCTCTACTATCCTCCTTTCATGTTCTCTTGCAGCACAGGCATTCTTGCTTTCCCCCCATTCCCTGGTACTGTTGTCACAAAGGCTTTGGCATCCTATACTATCCTAGCATTCACTGTCTCTAGCCAGCCCTTTCAATGCTTATGCTTTGTGTTCTTGATTGCCTGGCCATAGTTGTTTTGTGCTTGTTAGAATGCCTCATGTGCTGAGTGTTCCTCAATGTCCAGGACCTGATATGATGCCCTGCCCAATGCCCTTGCCCTCCTTCTCTGACGACCTCTTCATCCACCACCTCTTCATCTTGGATGACTTCTTCAGAGGCACTTTCTCCACCACCTTTCTTAGTGCCTCCATCACCTTGTCCAATCTCTCCTCCACCTCTTCCCTCCTCATTATCTTCCTTTTCCTCACTCCTTCCAGCCTCCTTCTGTCATGACTCATCATTTTTGCTTGCTCATCCTGTGTGACTTCTCCACCATGCACCTTCCCCACCATCACCAACGTATCCCAATGCAGCTTACACATCAGCTACTTGCATCACCAACCTGATCTGCATCTTCAATCACATCTCCAACACTCCTTTTTGGGATGACATCTATGAAACATGCCACGATGGCTTGCTGTAGCTGGCCCCCACATCTGACTACTCACAAACCAACCATACAGTTCTGCACTGCATGTCTTGGCACCTCCCTTGACCCTCTATGACATCATTCTGGTGATCTGTCCTACTGTAATACTTAAACCTTCATACCATGGTAGTTAGTCCTTAGTCTCAATATTGCCAACCCTTTGTCCAAGTCTGTTCTACTTTTTACTGTCTTACTAAGTCTCTCGGCTCTTCCCAATCTATTCCATCTTCCATTTTCCTTTGCTGATGCTGTTCTAAGTCCTCTGATTGACCTTTCTTTCATTGGACTTTGCATTGTCAACACTCAAACCCCGACTTCTTGGTGTGTCTTGTGTTCTCAACGACTAAGACCACTTTGATGCCCCATAAGTCTACATGCCAATTTGCAGATCTTTCTGACTAGTGGGTTATTGCTCTAGGTGAGAGCCCCCAGGTCAGTGGGACCTGACATAGTATCAAGACTACTCCCACTCATTGGCTAGCTCAAATGGCAACTTATACTCAAAACTACTGTTCAACAACAACCTACATGGTTGATCAGTATGGCCGCCCAACACTCCCAAACCCAGCCAACAATCCTCTCACTCCTCTGAGCCAGCAACAACTAGTTATACCTATCACACCATATCCTCTGACTTGCTACTAGCCAATGGATCAAACTGGGTACTCACTGAGACCTTCAATCACTTGAGGTCCCAGCATTGACTGGTGCTCTCTGGCACCTCCCCTTGTACAGGGTTTGGATCTCTGAACCTATACTGGAGTGCTGCTCAAGGCTCTGAACCAGGTGTGGACTGCTTCAGCACTCGCCAGCACTGCTCTGCCCATGGCAGAACCAGTGTACTCAAGTGGATGGGATGGCTTTCAGCCCCCTGCCACCTCTGTTATTCACCAGCCTCACCATTGGATTCCAGTGGCAGCTCCAGCTGTTCACACCCACCTCTTTGGAACAAGGAAACATATTCCAGGGTGATGGTGACCCCTCACTCCAGCGGGCAGGACAATGGGCAGAATATTCTTGGCAACATGACATGATCCTAAAGGAGCTCCACCTCTTGTGAGAAGCATTCTTCCTAAGGACCCAGGAATTCTTTAAAAACCTGGGGCACCCTGCATCAGAGGCCACTGCAGAGGTCTAGGCCGACCACATCTTGACATTTTCCAAGCTTTATGAGCTTGGAGATGCCTTGCTGAATGATGATTTGCATGATTTGGTCACCAAGATTCACATTTCCTCCTGACCGAGTGAGTTTGGGAATCTGACTGATGCTGTATACTCCTTTCACATTCAAAAGGGGACAACTATGGCTTGACATGCTTCTGACACCACTGCTCCAAAGCCTGCTGCCACCAATTTGAAGGATTGACACTGGAACAACCTGGAAGTGGCTTCAACTCTTCTTCAAGGCCTCAACCCTGCTGGGGGACTCTTTGAACAAGCAGCGGTGCATGAAGTAGGCCTCTTAGCACGACCCTGATTGAACTTGGTACTGACTACCCACCCATTTTGAACTTGGAATTAACCTCCAAGTGCTTCTCCTATTCCCATACCCCCTCTCCTCATGGCACCTTGCCCCATCAGCACCCCTGCACCCATCAAGGAAGATGTCTGCTCTGAACATATGCTGAGCTATGTCAACAAACCTGACATTGGCACAGCCCCAGAGCAGGCCTGACCCAAACTTGAACAAGATCAGCCACCCTAGATGAATTTTCAACATGAAAGACCTCTGCACTTGGATCTCTAAGCTCCTTCACCACTGTTGCTTCCACCCTGAGCTGGTACTTGCTTTGCTGAGCCACTCTGAAGAGATCCTCCTCCCCCCCTCCAATTGCTGCCCTGTGACTGAACCACCACAACCACCTATGGGTCCTACTGGCAACACCACACCCCTGGACTCCCAACAACTGACTTTGGCTTGGTCGATCAATGGTCTTGGACTCGGTGCTGCTCCACAAGGCCCAGAGGCACCTCCTTCTTTAGGATACAGTCTAGCATATGGCTTCCTCCCCTTTAGCATGGGCAACATAGGTAACTTGGGTGGCTCTCCCCCTCTAAACTACCTCCCAGGCCCTCATGTGGCAGCCCCCCCCAACTGGTTGCTGGGCAGACTGTCCCTTGGTAGTAGAGCACCAGAAGGAGTTTTCCTGGGCAGACCTCTCAACAGTGGACCCCCCAGCAGATGGGAACAAGTGATCAGTGTGTTTCTGCCACATAGTGGCACTGAAAATCACTACTACTATTACTACAATGCCAGTGCCCCCATCTAGAACAACAGCAATCAAGGTCCTGGTAGTTTGCATGAGGCTCTTGCATGTGAAGGGCAGCTAGAGACATTCAGAAGCTTCAACCTTTTAGTGGGCACAACCCTTGGAAGTGGCAAATCTTTCTTGTCCAGTGCTTGACCACGTTCCAGGGCAAGCTGCACACTTTCACTTTCAATCAAGCATGGGTTGCATTTACCATGTCCTATCTGCAAGGTATTGCATTGGACCACTACACCACCATTCTCCACTTCAACCCCAGACACACCCTCTTCACAATCTGGCAGGCGTTCATTAATGATTCTCCTCCAAGTTCAAAGTGTACGATACAGTTGCTGAGGCTGAAAGAAAACTCATGTCTCTTAGGATGAGCATCAACAAACATTTTACCATGTTCATTGTTCAATTTGAGAAGGAGGCTTATGAGACAGGTTGGAACTACAATGCCTTAAGGTTCCAGCTCAGCAAGGCCCTGCCTAAGTGCATTCATGATGTGCTTTGACTCGTGCTAAAACAGCCCACCTATAAAGGTTTTAAAAACCTCATCATTCAGATCAACCAGTGCTACTGGGAAGACTCCTCTGCCTCACCAGCCATGCACCCACACTGGGATGTCCCCTGACCCCTGGGCACTCAACTCCAACCCTTGTTTCCCCATTCCTCAAACCCTCTGAATGTTGCTGGCATGGCCCTTTTCCCACCAGCCTCTGCATGCCCTACACAGGCACAGGGCAGCAGTTAGAACTCATTTGTGCTACACTCACTAGCCTGGCTGTAAGCTGCTGAGGCTGAGGAGATTGCCAAACCATGCCAGTCAGGTTGTAATGGCAAGGACTGTCAGGGACATGACACCAAGGGTCCAGACCCAGAGAAAGGTGAGGAATGTTCACCCCTGGATTGCCATGCTAGAGAAAACAAAGGAGCAGTGGTGCTGCAGCAGCATTTGCCTGTTGTGTGGCAAACCAGGACATTTTGTCCAGGATTTCCCTGAGTAAAATGCACTTGGGCTGTGCCATCTGGGTCATCGACAGCAATGAGTATGACTTCCAATATGTAAAAAACAAGACTGCAGTTTAGTGGAACACAAAGACATGCTAAATCACAGAATTGACCCTGATGTCTTCTTCACTCCAGTTTCACACCTATGTGCATTGGCTCTTGCTCTGGACACCTGCACCATTTACCTCTTTTTCTGTTCCTCCCAATTCTTTGTCCTCCACACCTCCCCTGATTCTTGCTCCAAACCCACCACCACACTGGTCAACAGTGGTGCCACTGACAACTTTGTTGATTCCTTCTGGGCCCACTCTGCTTCCCTGCCTCTCATTCAACTTCCTACCTCCATTCATTTGTGTCTGTTCAATGGTAGATCCTTGACTGCCAGCAACATTATGCACTATGCTGTTGTTCCACTCATCTTCAAGAATGGAACCATGCAGAAGGTATAAATGCTTTCCACTCACTTGTATAAGAATGCTCCCCTTGTTCTCAGCTTACTTTGGCTACAAAGCACCAACTCCAGGATCAACTGGTGCCACCTCACCATGACTTTGGATTAGGGCTCCTCCCCATCTACCTCTATCATCCCCCCTTCCACTTCCTTCCTTGTAGCAATTCCACTCTGACAACCTCTGCTTTCCTCAGACAACTACATTCAAGCTCAGCAAGGTCCTTCACCATTGAGGTGATGCTCCAATCAACCGGCACCACCCACACTGTCCTGATCGACAGCAGCACCACAGGCACCTTCATCAGCTCAGAGTTAGCTCTGCCAGGCAAGGAAATTGGTGAACCCATCAAACTTTAACTCTTCGACAGTACTCCAGCTACTTCTGGACTCATCACCCATCACCACTCTAACATCATCTTGCTAGCTGATGGCCTTGAATTCCCAGTCAATCTACTAGTAACTTAGCTACATTGTGCCATGCCAATTATCTTAGGTTTGCCATAGCTGCATGACGCTAACCCAAACATAGATTGGAAGTCAATGACTATGACATTTGAGGTCAGAGATGCCCAACTCACTGCTAGCTTCTCCCTCCAAGCCAGGCCTGCTCTGACCATCAAAGGAGTCATTGATAAGAATTGCCTGGAGCCCACCAACTCTGAATCCATTTATCAGCCTATCTTGATGGACCTTAAAGGGGGGAAAAGTCCTGGAGACAACACAGCACAACCTCAAACCAATGCAATCCTCCTCCCCACACCATCTCTGACCTGTTCTGAGCTAAATATCATGTCCCTGAAACACTGCCCTTGCTTCCCCCTTCTCCTTTACTTCTTCCTACCCAACATTTCCCAGAACAGATTCAAAGGCCCTCACCAACTGCAATCCCCATCCTCCACAGCCAAACTGGCACCTACCAGGAACAATCTACCTCCACCTGAACTCCCCAACAATCTTGATATTAGGATCATCAGTGCAGCCCCCTTTGCTTGGATTATACAGGAGGGCATACAAGCCTATCAGCTCCACATCTCACTCTCACTACCTGAAGAGCACTTACAGGCTGATGCCAACATACCTGCCCTCAAAACAAAATTGAAAGATCAGATCCTCCACAAAGTCATTCCCCCCAAGTACCACAAGTACACCAACGTGTTCTCTGAAGGAAGCACAAAAGAACTGCCCCCCCACTGTTTGTACAACCACAAGATTGACCTAGAGAAAGGAACATTGCCACCCTTTGGGAAAATCTATAACATGTTCAAAGTTGAACTATGCATGCTCAAGGATTACCTAGATGATATGCTCAAAAAAGGCTTCATACAATGGGTATTCTTCCTATTTAGGCAGGTCAGGCGCTTGGTGATGCCTGAATAGTTGTCAATGAACCACCAATAGAAGTTGGCAAAGCCTAGGAAGGACTGAAGTTCCTTGAGATTCCATGGTCAAGGCTAGTTAGTGATGGCATTGACCTTAGCAGGGTCCATGCAGATTCTATTGGGGGATACAATAATGCCAAGATACTTTACTTCCTTGGTGTGAAAGGAGCATTTCTCTGGTTTGGCATGCAGGTGCCCAGAGATGCTCTAGTTGTATGTGTTCCTGGTGCTCCTTGAGAGAATTGGAGTAGATCAGGATATTGTCCAGGTACACAATAACAAAGATGTTGTTCATGTCATGGAAAATGTCATTCATGGAATACTGAAAGGTGGTGGGTGAGTTGGTCATTCTGAAAGGCATCACAAGGTATTTAAAGAGCCTGTAATGAGTGCAGAACACCGTCTTCCATTCATGGCCTGGGGCAATGCAAACATTGTTGTACCCTGATCAGAGGTCAATCTTTGTATAGACCTTTGCACTCCAAAGGTGGTCAACTAGATCTCCAATGAGCAGTAGAGGATACCAGTTCTTCTGAGTGATCTGGTTAAGGCCCTGGTTGTAAGGGCAACCTCTGGGGGCTGTGGCTCAGTCACACAGCTGGCTGAGGGAAATCCAAAGTATATTGAGTGTTGTACAGATGATTACCAGCCTAACTACTCACCTGGCAGAGAAAAATCCAA
>JABAKA010008270.1:0-10654 GCA_018857285.1 Termitomyces sp. Mi166#008 | reverse complement strand
CCTCAAAAAGCTCTTCTGCACTCTGAAAGGTCTGACACCATCATCAGGAAGTGCATATATATATATATATATGATAGAAGAATGCTGGCTCACATCAAATTTACTCTCTTCTTCATTGTCGCTTCTATGTTCAATACTATTCTCAGTTTGTGCAGTTTTTTTGTGACATTGTTGTGTTGATGGGGGTAAGTCACCAAAATCCTGTTCAGTTACATCACAGAGCTGTTTGTTCTCTTTTTCTGCATTTCAAGCCTCTGCACACTTTTTTTCTCTCTGATATGTGTTGCTGTCGTGCATGTTTGGTAGTGCTATTATGTTCTCAGTGGTGAAAACAATTTTTGTATTGAGAGTTTTCAGGGAGTTCTCGATGGCACCAAGTCTTGGCACAGATTTGGAGAGACATGGTCAAGTTTATGTGATTACACTATGGAGATCAACCACATATGTTTGATTCATGTGCTGTCTACACATGATTGTGAGATATACTCCATTTTAGAAAATGTCAGTGTGGGGGAGAGCTGGGCCAGCTGTTTGATGGGATCACAGAAGTAGGTGTTGATCAATACAGGCACTTATTCTTTTAGAATGTATGAGTACACTTTGTATAATGAACCTGACCTTAACCAATGCTTTGTTGCTACCACAAACAGCTAGTTGACTGGCTTGAGCAAGGATTGAGAAGACAACAGAGAGATGCAGACAATCTGAAGCTTCAGGACCAACAAGTCAATTCCAAGACACCAAAACAGCAATGCAACCAGACAAGTAGAGGCTTTGATTCACAAAGAACACATTAAGAACAGCTTAGAAAAAAGCTAGACACTTCAGGGTAAGAAACCTGTTTATTCCTATGTACACAAAGCCCTACAATCGCACCCCAATTTTGAAATGGTTCAACAGTTGGTTTCAGAATATTCACTTTCACCAAACCTTATTTCAACAACTCCCTCCCTAGCCAATCACCTTCTTTGCCCTTGGAATTCCATCCACTCAATACCATCCCCCATCAAATCTTCTTTTTTTGTGTCCCACTGTCTCCTCACCTGTACCTGCTATATTTCTTTAATATCACTGAACTCATCCAAAAAAACTATCCCTCTCCTCAAACTTTTCCCATCCTCCTTTTTCCTTTGAGCTCCTTATCTCTTAATCAACACTCCTTCACCTGTAGAATCCCCATGATACCTCATCCTTATGAATGAACTGATTTTGTCTTCATTCTTTATGATTCTTGAACCCTGCTTTGAAAACCCCATCCTTCTTTCATTTTCATCTATACTCCTTCTTCCTCTACCACAATGGAGCTTAACAAGCCTTACAAGTGGAGAGTATGAGACTGGCCTATGTTGAAGTTCAATTGTAGTAAACACCCAATGCTTTCTGAAGTCAAAAAACATCAATGTAAATGGCTGAAACGGTGCAAACAAGTGGCTTACTGCATGTCAAAGAAATACTTTGTGCCCATTATCTGAGTGCCATTCCTGCTACTCTGTAGTGGGTTTTGTGGTACAATGGATTTGTGCCCAGTGACGCTGATGTCTCAGTGGATGATCATGTGGACCTTACTCCTTTCCTTCCTTTCTGTGGTTGGCCCCTTTCTCAGCCTCTTTCCTGCCCCAGGCTTGCATTCTGTTGCTCCTTTACATCCAGTCTTTCAGATGTTTGTTTCCTTACTCTTCCTTCTTCCCTGTTCTTCATCGGCATGATCTACAGCACATTCATGATTTCTGGTAAATTCCTTTGTGCTCAGTCCCACTCCCATTGATCTTTTTCTAGTTTCACATAGTTTGTTCCACTACAGCTACAAGGACCTTATCCTGGCCCTCAAGAGCATGAGCCTGTGACAACTCACTTCCATTGCTCTCATTTGTCAGCCTTTTGTCCAGCAGTTTATTGTTGACAAGATGTCTTCTTGGCTTATTGACTTTAGCCTCCTTCCCAACCACACCATGGAGCTCCTCACATGGACATGGATGGTCATCTCTGGTTCCTTTGTTGTTGCACTCCTCCCTGAGCTCTTCTTCTCTCCTTGCAATATTGACTTTAACAATCCTATCTCCACCAAAGATGATGTTCTGTAAACAGACTGCATCATTACCAAGGATGACAATGGCTATAGTTGGCTTGGACACATCAACTCAGTTTTTTTGCTTGCCTTTGCATCAGGGAAGCAGGTTTGCATCATTGGCTACCTTCCTTCTCCTTTCCAAGACACTGATACATAGCACAGGGGCACACAACCAAAGGCCATCTTTTGCAAGTGGAACTTCATCTTCCACTGTAGCTGGATCTTTTCTGTCTTCTGATTGTCATCTCTTTTATCCAAGAAGTCTTCTTTGGATTTGTTCCTCTTTTATTTCCCATGTGTGGCCACAGACTTGCTCTTGGAAGCTCTAGACACACCCAAACAAGGCAGGGAGGAGAGGATAAGTTAGAAGAATTAAATTAAGAAACAATGTACCTGATTGATGATGTTCCAACCTGGTACATTTTCTTCACTCAAGGAATCTGTGCAACTTTGGGATATCATACTTTGCATGACATAGCCATTACCAGATGATCACCTCTTTCATGGAGCTTGGTCCACTCAACACAATCTGGAACAATAATGGCATTGACCACCCATTTACCTATCAGAATTATGGACTCCAACACTTGGTGCAAAGTTTTTGATGGGCTATATATGGTTGTGTGGATGACAGTGAATACACATATTCAGAGGTTATTCTCATATTTTCATATTCTACATGTCTACAGAAGTTCATACTTGATACATCCTGACACTGTGTAATGCTCTGCCCTCATCAGATTGTACTGACCACCCATATCTGTTCCATTAGGAAGTGTGAGTGCCTTCTGACTGGTATCTCCTGGCTAGTACTCCTGCTTTGATGGACAGGGTCTGTAATCATTTGTAGGGTTATCACATTTAAGCATCTTCAAGTTGGTGCTTTTATGAAAGTCAGTGGACAGAAGTGAGGGGAGATAATGGGTGCATGATGAAGCTGATGCCAATGTAGAAGGGAAGGATGAAGCAGGAGCAGACTCATTGATGAAGTTGGGGAGACATATCATTGAGATGGAGGTAGAAGTAGATAGAGAGGCAAAGAAGAGCTAGACAGTGTGTGTTTCAGAGGGATTCATTATTGAGCCTAGATTCCTGAGGTCTTAGTGAAATCATTTTGATAGCCTAAAGCAATTAAAGTCACTCAGGTGACCAAGCATACCTCCTTGACAGGGCCAGAAAATGAGATTTGAGATGATGATATATCTCTTTGCTGCCTTCTCCTTTTTCAGTTCCTTCTTGGTCTGAATCTAGACTTTGAAGTCCCATAAACAACAGATCACCTGCATGACAAATGTTGGCATGTGTTTGTTCCTCCTACTGGCATAAGGAATGTCATTGTAGTCATATGGGACTGTTGATAGATACTTTGCAATGTTGCTTTGTAATACTTAGTATGGTAAGCTAAAAATTGTTGAAAAGGACTTTTTATTTGGGTTAATAGCATGATATAAGTGAGATGGAGGCTACAGAGGTGAGTGAAGAGTAGAGTTGTGAGCAGCAGGCACTGTGTCTGGAGGGCACCCATTGGAATTATGTTCAACTGGTGTTCATGGAGAAAGTTCAGATTTTATCATCACATCATGAGACTTGCAACAAGGGAATAGCCTGTGCATTGTATATGGTCATTGGTGAATCAAGCCTGTACACTTCAACTCCCACTACTGTTGATATGCCCTTAAGCTTCAGAAATACCAAACCAACTTTTACTGGCCATGGATCCTCCTCAGCCTCAATGTCTACTGAGGAACAACCCCTCTGGAAAATGTGCTGTTGCTCCTGATGGCCATCAATCTTTTTGTAAGCAGCTCCTTGAAGTGTTCACACCTCGTAGCAAGAGCAAGGCACCAATGAGTAGTCTGCTCTCTGACATATCTCCTGCTGTATCTGTAACAATTTTAACTGGTATGTGTGCCTCAGCTTTGATGTGAAATTATTTTCAGACATCAGCTTGGAATGCTCATTGATGATGATAGTGTGCTCAGTAGCCTGAATGCATGCTAGGAAAAGAAATCTACATGAGTCTTCTTTCTCTTAAAACACAAACAACCCTACTGCATATGAGTGACTGAGAGAATAAGCTTTTTTAAAAAAAATGAGCATGAGAAAATCTGGTGGGATTTCTACTTGTTTTATTAGCTACTTTTGGTACAGTTTTTATATGAGTAAAATGAAAAAGTCGTGTAATCTTTCCACTCCATATACTATTCTAAGTATGTACAATAATTCCTACTGTCTATGGTGACATGGAAAGGCTGATGCAGCTTGAGTGGAGTGCTGATGCAGCCTGTGGAGTCCATGAAGTCATATAGTAGGTTGTTAAATAGTTTTTCCCTATACTATCCCTTTTTCAAGAAGAAGAGTAGATAAAGTGACTATACACTGAGTAAAAAGTATGACTATTTAGTGCCAGCTAGTTAATTCTGTCTTTTTGTAGATCACATGTTGTCATGTGATAAGTCACATGATCTGGTGCATCACAAAAATCAAGAAAAATCAGAATTTTTTAACTCTATGTAATTAGAACTTTTTGAGGCTTATCATCTTGCTCCCTCTTTTGAATATTGACTGTTCTCAGTCAACAATTGGGCTTCTGGAATTCTGTTTTTCTGATCTGTATATATGGCACAGTTCTTTTTGCAAATCAGCAGTGAATTTCATTCTTAGAAACTGTCACTTATATAGGCACCCATGTTTTTGGCCTTTACCTCCATAGCTTTTGCTTGCTAAATGCTTATGATGACTAACTTTTTTGACTTCATTAAGGTATGTTTGATCACCTTTTTGATCATCACAGTTCTAGCTGATTTCTCCTGGCCATCTCAGATGTTCACCAAGATCTCCTTACTCAAGGTTTCTGCTGGTATTAGTGTCTTTGAACAAGAGCTAGCTGCACAGAACTTTGTTATTGCTGCCAACAATGTTTTTCATAAGGCACAGGGCCTGGCAATGATTGCACCACTCCATGAGACAGCATTTGGACTTCTGAAGGGTCTGCTAAATGATTGGCATATGTTGGGCATGGAGTCTGTGGAGTGAAGGTACAAAGCTAATGTGTGCCAGACATGCATGAATCTTCAGAGTTTTAACAAGAAGGCAACATGGTGGTTTGAGTTTGAAAAGACTGTAGTCAGTTTTGTTTTTGTTTTCTTGTGCCAGCTTTTGGTGATGGTTAACAGGCATTTCAGGAACATTCAATCAGCATGATTGAACAAGTGAAGCTAATGCATTTTAACTAGCTGGTGATTGAATTGGAGTCTTCCATGCTTGCAGTGGTGCCATGCACTGTTTCTGTAGCCCTAACGCCAACTCCTGCATCAGTGGTGTCATTGTCAAGGGGTGTGCCTTCAGTCCCTTACATGGTGGCAGTGGAGGCTGTTTTCAGCCCTTCCATGTGTGTAAGTTTCTTTTTCTTCTTTTTATCATTGAGACTTATATTGCTTTAGCTTTTTTCTGAGTTGTCCCTCCAAGAACAAGAGAAGTCTGCATTGTTGAGTTTTTGTCACCTAGGTGCTTGCTAACTTTTTGTTAGTGTAATTTCCCCTTTCCAAAGTCAGCTCCCAGATGTGCACCAGCTAGGGGTAAGGCAAAGGCAAAGGCAAAGGCAATGGAACAGGACAAGGAAGGACAAGACAAGGCAACAAGACAGCAGTGCCTTGAATTAGAGAACTTTGTGGTGCTGCCAACAGTGAGTAGGGTGAGTTTATTTTTGATTTAATGCTTATTTGTTTTTAATTTGACATTCAGCTATTGGTGACATTACTGCCACCTCCACAGAGTACTTCAAAATAGATGTGAGCCTGCTGTCAGGGGCCAAAATATCTGATGGAAGAAAAGCTGACTTGATGTTGGTGGCACCTGCAACTTGGGCACTAGTTCTACAGAGGAATGGCATGGTGCATTTTCTTTGTTTTTTTTTTATTGTTTTCTCTGACTTGTTTTTCCTAGTGTGATAGGTGCATTGCCAACAACATGATGGATTGTTGTTGGTACTTGACAGGTGAGAGGCCATGCTAGCATTAGGGTCCAGAAGAAGTGTCCTCCCATAGAGGTGCTAGAACTGGCAAAACATGTAAAACTGGTCCAAGCTGCTAAGGCTTTTCTGAAGAGCCATGGAAAGCTGTTAGTTTTTTTTTGTACTAGAGGGGTTCAAGAGCAAGGGGAAATCTAAAGCAATAGTGATGGAGAAGACTAGTGACATGCACACCTTTAAGTCAAAAGAGATTGTGAAGAGTGATAGTGATGAGAATAAAGAGAAGAGAGGTTGTGTCATCAAGAAGGTCAAGCATGAGCATGTGGAGGAACTGATCAGAAAGGAGAAGAAAAAAGAGGTGGAGAAATCACAGGTGATGATGTGCCAAAGGCACCTATAACAGTTGCTGGGCCTCCATGCTCAACCCTTTCAAAACCTGTAGTGGTAATTTTCTCTGGCACACCAAGACCTGTGGTCAAGGCACCAACCCTTTAAAATGCCAGTAACTCCAGTGGCCAGGCCTGTTGCACCTATCAAAGTGCCAGCTCCCACTGTTGTTTCTGCATCAGTGCTGACAATTTCTGTGTCAAAACAGGTTGTGGCCCCAGCTCCTATGTCTGAACCAATGACTGTCAGGCCTGCTATGAAGGTGGCATCAGTTGCCAAGGATTCTTTCATGATGAGGTGCTTCAAACTGGCTGATACTGAAGAAAGTGGTGCACTAATTATCAATCAGGTGATAGAGGTTTCTCCAAGCAGAGTTGTTGGTGCTCATGTGCCAATAATGCCAGGAGATATTAGTGGCATCGATGATAATGATGAGGAGAATGGTGATGGCAAGGAAGATGGTGAAGAAGAAGATGATGAGGAAGCTGGTACAAGGTTAGACATTGATGCCAATTTCTTGAAGTCACTGTGCTTGGAAGAGGTATTTCAGGAGTCATCAATGGAGATGGTAGTTGGTGGCAGTGAGTTGTTTCTTTATTAACTTTTTCTTTTTCTTAAACTTTTTTTTCCAGCCTACTAGGCCAAAAAGGACTTCTCTGCCTAAGTTAGTCTGCATGGGAGCTCACCTCCATTTCCTGCCAATGAGACTTCAAGTCCCAATACAATTTCATCAAAACTGCTTTAGCATTGACCATTGGTGTATTTGTGCTCATGCCAAATATGAAGAAGTTGCTGAGTTACTAGAGGATGTTAGAAAGTGCTTTGAGTTAGCATGCAAAGAGCTAATGCTGGTTACATGCCAGCACAATGCCTCAGCATACTTTTGTGACTGTAATTCCATGTTAGATTGGCATGAAAGCAACAATATCAAACTTGGAGAGTTTTCAGATACTAAGGACCTCCCCATTCTTGGCAGCTTCCTCATCAAAATACCCCCAGTGACTGCCCTCTTCACCCCCCCCCCTCCATTCTCTTGGACTTTTGATATTTTTGAACTTGTACTTACTATATATACTACTGGTGCAATGTATATTGAAATTTTTTTACTGTTTTCTTGGCACTTTTATTGGATGATTTTTGTAAGTCTAAATGATACTGCCACTAGCAGCAAGATTGAATACTACAAGAATTAACCTTGAAAGATTAACACTCAGTAAGTCATTACAGCATTAAGCTTTTAAGGCTGCACAATGCATGGAAATGCTGCATCTTGACAAGAATTTGTACACTAAGCAAATGAAACATAAGTGCTGTTAGCAAGAAGATTTTTGTGCTTTAATAATTTTTAAACTTTTTTATCTGTTATCTTTTTAGCTTTTTATTCTTTTTATTTTATTCCTTTTTAGCTTTGTTTTATCCCATATTGGCTTCTTCATTGGCAAGATCTTTGTCATCTAGAAGTTCAGTTTCCTCCAATTCTCATAGGTGATTGGTACTGATGTCAAGAAACTTGTTGGGTATATGGATATATTCTCATGGAAAGTATGGCAGCAGTCTGAAGGTGGCTACAGGCCTGTGCAGTACTGTACCATCCAATTCACAGAGAATGTCAGCACCACCTTCATTTTGGAAGATGACAATTAGAGGCCCCAAGTATCTGAGCTTCATTTTTCTGTTATGGGTGACTTCAATCTTGGTGTTTCTTAGGAGCATAGGCACTCACTCCCCTTTGGAAGTTGAAGTCATGGATTGTGTCAGCAGACTCTTTTTCAAAATATAAGGTAGTGTTTCTTGCTGCATAGACAACATCATGAAAATTTTCTAACTGTTTTTGTTTGCATTGTAGCACAATAGTGCACCATGTAATGAGGTCAGTAGTGGATAAAACTTGGTTGGGAGGGGTGCAAGTATGTCACTTCAATGATGTTGGCTGGAAGGAGGAGATGAGTGCCAGTTGTGGCATAGTAAGTAAAACACCTCATGTGTCACTTGACTGTAATGTGCTCAGACTAGAGAACAGAGTACACTGAGTAGCTTCAATGTGACTTGTCTCTGTTGGCTGCTTTAATTAGAGCTTGGCACACATCAAAGTGGGGTCTTTCTACTAATCTGTTAGCATGCTTGTTATAACTCAGAGATCCTGATGTGGTTGATATTGTATTGCTTAGTGAGGTAGGCAGCAGCCTTGATGATTGGCACACTATTATCTGTCACAATCTCATGTAGCATGTTCCATTGGCAGATGATGTCCTCAAAGAGCCACTTGGTGATTGCTTCAGTATTTTTGCAATGAAGCATTCTGAATTCTAGCCAATGGCTTAGGGAGCATCTTCTCTAGATAATATACTTGTAGCACTGAGATGATGCATGAATATTGTGTTAACAAGTGAAGCAGGAATTGCAACAGCGGATGGAATGAGTACTTTTTTTGTTTGATAGATCTGACATAGATGGCATGTCTTAATTTACCATGCTATGTCAGCTGCAACCTTGGGCCACCAAAACCTTTCTAGTAGAGCTGTGCATGTGGCAAAGAGACTTCTGTCCCAAGCCACCATGCATCTGCATTAAAATCTGTATGTAGCTGTCTGGATTGGCTACTAGTTTGTGGGCACCAGCATGATCTCATTTCCATAGACAACTGTAGTTGGAGAAGAAATTCAATGTGTAGCATATGAACTTTGAATATTCTTTGTCATCCAAGCTGACTGGTCTTTTCATGTTGTTTAGTCATTGTTTTACTCTCCCTAGGCATTTATCTTCAGCTTTGGCCTTGGTGCTTCACAGTATCATGTTATAAGTTAGCATCTGATTATTGTTGCAAAGCTCTTCAGGCTCTTCTGATCTTCTGACACTTTGCTCTAGCTTCTCATTGCTATTGTTGTTATTTGCTTCCCCTGTCCCAAGACTCTGGCACTTGTGAATTGATATATGGTTAGCTGTGGCTCTGAGGTATGGAAGATTATGGCAGGAAGCAAGGAATTCTTAGGTGTGTTTAGATGAATGAACTGGGGGAGCAACTGTATGAGGTGCATGAAACCATACATTCTGTCTACGCAATCTTCATAGACTTTGTTATTGCTGTCATCTGGATCTAGATCATCAGGCTGGCATGGATGGCAGGACAAGCCATTGTGACCATGAAAAACACCTTTGACATGGACCAATTCAAAGTGTAACATCAAGATAGCTACTATTCATCTGTTGATGCCAGCTGACAGCTGCATATAAGAGTTTGTTAGCATACCCTTGATGTAGCACATGTCAATTTCCACAATGAGGTTCTTGATGCCAATAAGGTAAATCTTGGTCATCTGTAATACTCTAAATAATCTGTACAGATCTAGCTTTGGTTGGCTATAGCAGGATTTTCTGTTGTTTAGCATTATAAATCCAAATTGGTTGTATCATCAGTTTTTTTGGTTTTTGTTAGTGACTTGGCATAGGAAGTAGCCAATGGCAATGTATGAGGTATCAACAGCAAGAATGATGAGATCAGAACATGTATCAATCTAGTGGAACTAAAGGTTCTGCTTCCTTTAGAGCTTGTACTAGGTTCTAAGTGGCTATCTGCAATCCTCCAAATTCAAAGGGAAAATCCTTGTATGTTAGCTTTTGGATGTGGTGGGCTCTGTGTGCAAAATTCTTGATGAATATGGATAGCACACTAAGAGTGCCAAGAACATATGGACTTTGCTAATGTTGTTGCAGATGCCTCAGTGCTCCAGAAGTACTAGGCAGTTGTTATCAGGAACATAACTAACCATCAGGAGTGAAAATGTGACCTAGAATTTTGAACCTTTCTGCACAGAGGACAAGCTTATGACCTGAGAAGGTTCCACCATAGTATTTCATGCATTGAAGGGACTTAAAAGAACTCCCATAGTACTAACCCTATATTGGGATTCTTGGGATGGGTGGAAGGAACTCCATTAACTAGCTTCCAATCTTTTGGGCCCTTGATGCTGTAAGGGGATGGCTAACCATGGAATCTCAACCAAGAGGTGGGCCAAGCAAGGCCAAGACAGACAACAAGCAAATGACAAGCGAGCCATGAAGGTGGGCCAGAGGTGAGCAAGGAGTAAGCTAGAACACAAGTGGGTGCCAACAACAGGAGGAGCATCACTGGCAGCCTTACAGTCAGTTTAGTGGATAGGCCTGTGAAACACTGCTATTGCTAAGCCTGAGGATGTTCCATCCTGCAGGCTTCCTTATATACTACATCTCTG
>JABAKA010008269.1:0-10674 GCA_018857285.1 Termitomyces sp. Mi166#008 | reverse complement strand
ATGAAGTCATAGCAATTCCCTCTTTAGACTATTTTTCCCTAAGCTACCCTTTTTCCAAGATAGAATGTTCTAGACTACAGCTGCTGGATGCAATTTTTGTGTTTTTGCCAAGTCACATGTCATCACATGTTCAGTCATGTGACTTGTCACATCACAAAAAACAAGAAAATTTTGGAAAAAATACTATTTTGCAAATAGAACCTTTTGGGGCTTATCAATGTATCTAGTCAAATACCGATCAGCGGTCTGATTTAGCTACTGCATGAACCACAAGTTAGTTCTTCTGCGTAGCCCCAGGGCTACAGTAACCACCAAATTGGGCTGTTGATCCTTTTTTGGCATTTGCCAGTGGCCAGTGGCCCATGGCTGCAAGTGAATCATCAATCTGTTCAGCAGAAATACTTTATCTCTTTATGGAAAAAAACAAAAGTACCTTGGATCTAACCTTTAGATTATCATAATTTGCAAACATACCTCCCCTGGATGAGTGCAAAAAAGCTGTGATCTATGAAATCTGACCTGCCTGGTTCGAATAGGTGACATTGAGATATACCAGTGTACTGTTCAGCCACTCGAGGAAACCTGACAGGATAACAATATGCTGAGAATTTACTATAATCATAGTCGCCCTTCATTACCTCTTAGAATCTGGCTGGGGTATTTGATCTGAAATGAGGTGATGGCAAGGTCACAGAAAAGGATGATATTTCATATGGAGAAAGAGCAGAAAAGATCTCCAAACCGAGCTTTCCACCTGCCAATAATGCAAACGGTTTCAGCATTATATATCAAAGAGAAAATATCATATGTATTGTTAAAATAATGGGCTACTACTACCTTGTTAGATGACTATTCAAGAGCAGATGGTCAGACTTATGAACTTTTCCAAGTCATTTCTTCCCTCATGCCTTTTTCCAAGCTCAGCTCTGAGTTGGCTGGCTTCTTCACAACAATCATGACCCTACTTACACTATCAGGAGTCTCAACAATCTCTGTGTTCCCTATTGGACTTCTCTTTGCTGAGTGCTGAGCGCTGATTTCTAGGCTTATCCTGTCTGGCTTCGCTAAGTCATCACAATCAATGACACCTACCTCCTGACATTGTTCAGACAATTCAGAATCATCACAATCACAGGAGCATGTTCAAATAACAACACTAACAAGGCTGGTATTTTTGCTCCTAGTTGGTCTGTCCATAGGCTGATAGACGGATAAAATGGATCAGATGGGATGGCATTGATCAAGTTCTGTGTCCAGTCACAGAGATTGACATCCACTAGCGCCATTTTTAAAACAATGTTTATCACTTGCTTGATGAAGGACTTGGTCCCTTTTGGACATGGCATCATCATTTTTTGGCTAACTCGTTGGTTGTAAAAACCACATTACTCTGTCGCCATCATAGTGTTCACTCCATATCATCCAAGGTGGCCAGCATTGCATAGTTGATTACTGGAATGCAATTAGCTATGATCGAAATTGATTCTGTTGAACTTGAGGATCAGATATATGGATATTTCACAAGTTTTTTTTTCTTTGTTTGTGGTTTTCCTTTCCACAGTTGTTATTCTAATATTTCATTTTCCTCTACTCTCTATATTGTATTATAAAACTGTGCATGGGTTGGGTTTTGATGATCTTCCAAAGATTCTTAGAAATCCATTTATCGATATCAGTGGCCTGGTTGGTTGAAACACACACTGCATATCATGACATGAAATTAACATCACATGTGTAAAGATTGTGATTTCAAGCGCCTTTTGAACAGTTAGATCTGAGGGTTTTCTTTGATTGAGTGAGTTCTTGCAAGATCTATCATCTTCTATCCAATGTCTGAGAAATAAAGTGGCTGTACCTTGCCCATGTTGAACAATAGGTCAAGATCTATTTGTGGGAGTCATTTTCTCTCACTGACAAACGTTCTTTGTTTCTGATTTTCCCAACAGCATCATGCTGATAAATTGATTGAGCTGTCTGTTGGGGCGCGTTTCTATTGAGTGTTCAAAATTCTTTTAATGTTCTTATTCTCTTAAGATTGCCCTTTGTTGTCATCAACGGTTTTGCCACGCCAGCGATTGGCATATGCTTTTCAAGTTTTGCCCATAACTATGCTGTTCTGCAACCTTGACTTGTGAAAAGTCCATGATTATTTTGACTGGTCAATCATTGTTATGGAGATAGAGAGAAGATGATGGTACCTGCCTTAAAGATATGTGATATTGTTTGGGAGACAAAATGACCTGTGTATAAGGGAGCCTATGTACCTTGCCATGCAGATTATTTTCAAGACTAGGATAAATGACACTTCAAACATGTCATTACAAATCCAAAAGATGTTTCCACCATTGCAAAAAAATAAAAAAAAAAAACTGCAAGGCACTTGGAAGAAAGTGCAACTGCTTGTGGAAATATCATACGTGTGCTATAGTCAGGGTCGCTGATAGCATGCTCAGTCACCTAGATGCATGCTAGAAAGAGAGAGGTCTACGTGAGCTCTCGTTCCAAGACACAAACAACCTATCAAAGAATGTAGGTAGATTGTAGGCTACCTATAAGAAATTGATGATGAATCCAAAGCACAATGTAAATAAGGTGGGTTCTGGCAGGGTCCTAGAGAATCAATCTGCAGGCAACGTAAAGATAGCTTTATTGGCTAGGTGAGCTAATGGACTTGTAACAAAACTATGATAAGATTGCTAGGTGAGGGAAGAATAGTGGTGAAAGAAGTAGGTGTGCCAATGGAAACCTTCAAGGTGCTAAATTTTCCCTCTCCAAAATCAGTCTTGGCGACAGTCTTGCTGACCAATGGTGCTGACCGCTATTGGCAACACTTCCTGCTGACAGTTACTGGTGATGGACTTGGCAACAGTTATTGCCAATGAGCTTGGCAATAATTATTGCTGACAATTGTTAGTGATTGACTTGGCAACAGTTGTTGCCGACAAGCTTGGCAATAGTGGCTGTCATTGATTTTGCCAATTGTCATGCAAGGGGACCCTGGATAAGGCAGCGGTGGTGAAGGCAGGGGCAGCAGTGGCAGAGGGAGATGCAGACTGGTAACGCTGCCCTGTACCCTCTTAAACTATGCCTCAAAAGGTGTGGTGCTCTGCGTGCAGGCACTTAGCATGGGATTTTTAACTATGCCTCAAAAGGCACATAGATTTATTGCAAAAGCAACATAGTTGCTTAGCAATGGTCACTAGGTGCATGGTTTGCCTCAGAAGAGGCAACGTAGACTTGACTTGGCAGAGGTGGCGCTAACTATAGCTGCTGACCAACTGCACAAGGGCGATGTAGAATGTAGAGTATAAGATGTAAGACCATAGTGAGGGTGAATTCCTCGCATAGAACATTGTTGTATTTTTTTTTTCTTTCTACTTTTTGTACATCTTATATACTACTAGAGCAGAGAAATTGGTAAGCTTGCCTTTTCTCCTACTATCCTAAATATGTACTGATTCTGATGTCATGGGAGCATTAATGCTGTCAAGTGGAGCCTATGACATTATAGCAAACTTCTTTTTAGACAGTTTTTCTCTATGCTACCCTTTTTCCAAGACAGAATGTTCTAGACTACAGCTGCTGGACACAATTTTTGTGTTTTGCCAAGTCACTTGTCATCACATGTTTAGTCATGTGACCCATTGTGTCATGAAAAACAAGAAATTTTTGAAAATTTAACTATTTTGCAATTAGAACCTTTTGGGGCTTATCATCACCATTGATCTGCAGGTGGTTATCTGTGGACCCCCACACTATCCATCTGTTGCAACACGATACATTCTCTGTAAAAATGTGGCTTATCATACATGTTCAGAACAGACCTCCCTTTAAAAAGTTGCCACATGTTGACCTTAATAAGTTCGTTGTCCTACAACAAACCAAAGGGTGGCCCCAATTTCAGATGAGCGTCTATCTACAAGTTATTCTTGTTTTTGATAGATTTCACTCCCAAAGGCAAAGCAGATATATCCAAGTTGACTGTTTCAAAGAAACAGATATATTGCAACCGAGTTGAAACATCAGTTGTTATCAGCCTTGAATCACAAAAAGCTGATGGTTTCACTAGTACTGGTTAGGCCCCTGATCCATGATGGAAGGCTGTCAATCTCATATCCACGGGCAAAGATCCTATGCAAATGAGTGTTTCAGAGGTACTAATGTAAGTAGTTGTACTTTGTCCCTATCTCATATATAAACTGGATCAGCTGATAGTACAAGTAATGCTTCCATATCATCTACTGGTAGTTTATTTGCCAAAATGTCTGAAAAGTGAGGATCGTTCCATGTTGTCGTGTACCTTATACTAACTTTCTGCTATCATTAGCACCACAGACAGGCACATTCCAATGGTTATCGGGTACCAAGTGCCACAGCAAAGGTATAGTATTCGCACTTTTGTGCTTCTTAACTCTGTTTATTGAGGTGAACCGCATAGATTGAAATGCTGAAAACCTCACAAAAATATTGTTCGAACTGGGCCTCTCTTGTTGATTCAAGTCAACCCAATTGCAGGACAACAAATGGAACTTGGAGGCACTTCCGATTCGCCCTTGCAGCTGACTAGAAAAGAGGCTAAGAAAGAAAACAAGGAGGGAAACAAGAAGGAAAACAAGAAGGGAAAGAAAGAAAAAAAGAAAGGAAAGAAGAGAGAGAAAAATGAGGAAAAGAAAGATGACGAGACTGAGGACAAACTCAAAAATGTCAAGGTCAGCCCTTTGCAAACCTGGTGATGTGAGAAGAGTAAGCGATCCATCCAGAATTGTTTGGACACTTACTGAAAAGACCATCAGCTCAGCATCACAATCTGTTCAATAGATCCTCTGTACCACCACACACACATTCTCTGGATTGGCTTGGGACGGTCTGGACCGTATCAGCCCCAGACTATTTAATTCACTAGACCAAGACAAGACAGATGAAAATGGGCAGGGGCCCAGCTGGGCATGTAAGAAATCTTGTTGAATGTAGACTACCGAGGGGCAATAAACTGCTACACTGCTTGACAGCCTCTTGAAAATTCATGGGAAACTTACAGTCTACCCATCATATCTAGACAAAGTGACATCAATAGTACTAGTACAAAGAACATGAATATTGTCAAAAGATGATAAAAAACTCAACTGCTAGAGCTCCTGAGTCAAACAGGGTTCTAGATCCCTCAATGTAACCAGCACAAGAAACACAGTGGAGCAATGAACTGCTATGCATTTAGACATCTGAATAGTGGTACCACATCAACCCCACATATATATGAACAAATGAGAAACCCCAGAGAAACTCATCCATCCTCACAACTCACTGTCATCATCAAAAAGTTGTGCCTGGGCAAAGCTAGTGTCCAGCCCCCACTTGAACGGGGGCTCTCTCCATCTACAGCATTGAGGAGCATGCAGATGAACATCTGATAACACCCCATCCACCTCCCATACCTATCCCACCCATGAACAGTGAGTATGAATGAATGAACAAACAAATGAAAAACACATCTACCATCTATTCACCCAGCATCTCATCATCAAAAAAAAATTGTCCTAGCACGGCTAGTGTCCAGCCCCCAACTCAAACAGGACTCTCTTAGTTCACCTCATGATCACAGTGAATGCGAGACAATAGAACCGCTAGGTACGCAGACGGACATCTCACAAGCTCAGCTCATAATGATAAATGAATGATATGAACTCACACGTCTACCCCATTCTACAAAAAAGGCCAGCATGAGCTAGTGTCCCCTAGGACTCTCTGCCTGCAGATGTGACATTGATATATACTCATGCTTCAACAATGCTGGAACAGTCAATGCTATAAGCATAATAAATTTTGAATTCAAGAGGGAAAATTGAACTGCGACATTATGACCAACCTGGCCACATGATTATGATGAGCTCAGTGCTGGATCGAACATGGTTCTGCTGGAGTTGAATGCGGGCTCTATACATACATATATACATACATACATTGTTCTTGCAGCTTGTCAGAAAGGCATGTGTGGTTGGTGAATTCCATAAACAGCAAAGTTTAATGCAGAAGCTTGGAGATTCAGTCGAGGGCATTAGCACAGACAAAGTAAGAAGCCGATCATGAGGGATAATGATGTCAACCATTGCTGACCTCTTCATCTCATCTGACAATACAAGGAATACACACTTGGATTATATATTATCGAGACTAGCTAGTACCACCAGAGAGGCATGGTATGAGCTCATGGAAAGGACGGACACAAAAAAAAATTCAACTAGCATAGAAAGTACATATTGCGCTCGTCAAGGATGCAACGCTCTCCCATGCTTACTTGCTACCTTGCTGAACCTTGTCCTTAGCTGCCTTTTTGTCGGGGTACATATACACAGGTGGGACATCAACGCAGGCACCAACATTCACAGAATCAGCAATCTCCTCAATGAACAGAATCTCCATGTACAAGTCTGTCTCCTCTTTCCTCGTGGGGCCCCTCAAGACACAGTAGACAACAACACCAAGAACCCATATCATCCGCAGGAGAACACCAATTCCACATCATATAGCAATGATCACAACATCAAAACAAAATGAATGGTTAGATGACAAAGGATGATAAGAAGGAAAGAGACGAGGACAGACTGAGGACAAAGGCGATGGTGATAAGCCCCAAAAGGTTCTATTTGCGAAATAGTTATTTTTTTTCAAAATTTTCTTGTTTTTTGTGATGCAGCAAGTCATGTGACTAAACACGTGATGACACATGACTTGGCAAAACACAAAAATCGTGTCCAGCAGCTGTAGTCTAGAACATTCTATCTTGGAAAAAGAGTAGCATAGGGAAAAATTATTTAAAGAGGGGTTTGCTATGACTTCATAGGCTCCACTTGACAGCATTAACGCTCTCATGACATCTGAATTAGTACATATTTAGGATAGGCATGCTTACCAATTTCTCCGCCCTAGTAGTATAAAGGTGTACAAAAAGTAGAGAAAGCAACACAACAACGTTAGAGAACAATGTTCTAAATGTTCTACACAAGGAGTTCTTCCTCACTATGGTCCTATGTCTTATGCTCAACGCTCTACATCACCCTCACGCAGTTGGTCAGCAGCTATCATTAGCACCACCTCTGCCAAGTCTCTAAATGCTCTAAGTCTACGTTGCCTCTTCCAAGGCAAACTACACGCTTGGCACCCATTGCTAAGCAACTATGTCGCCATTGCAATAAGTCTACATGCCTTTTGAGGCATAGTTTAAAGTCCAGCGCTAAGCACCTGCAGCAGTAGTGCCACACCTTTTGAGGCATAGTTTAAGAGGGGTGTCTACCTGCATACCAACCAGCCACACCCACTGCCTCTGCTGCCTCTGCCTCTGCCACCGCTGCCTTATCCAAGGTCCCCTCCCTTCTATACAAGTCACACAACAGTTAGCAAAATCAACAGTAGCCACTATCGCCAAGCTCATCACCAAGCTCGTCGGCAACAACTGTCGCTAAGCCCATCGGTAATAATTGGCAAAATCAACAACAGTCGCCAAGTCAGTTGCTAACAATTGTTGGCAAGAAGTGTTGCCAAGCTCATTGGCAATAACTGTTGCCAAGTCTGTCACCAGTAACTATCGGCAAAAAGCATTGCCAATAGCAGTTGGCAACATTGGTCAGCAAGACTGTCACCAAGACTAATTTTGGAGAGGAGGAATTTAGCACCTTGAAGGTTTCCATTGGCACATCTACTTCTTTCACCACTATTCTCCCCACATCTTGCAAACCTACCATAGTTTAGTTACAAAGTCCCTTAGCTCACCAAGTTTATTAGCTTAGTTAGCCAACAAAAAGCTATCTCTACGTTGCCTACAGTTTGATTCTCTAGGACTCTGCCAGAACCCTGTGCTTTGGATTCATATTCACTTTCTTATAGGTAGCCTACAATCTACCTACTTTCTTTTAATAGGTTGTTTGTGTCTTAGAATGAGAGCTCATGTAGACCTCTCTTTCTAGCATGCATCTAGGCAACTGAGCATGCTATCAATGTCACCCTGTGTGATGAATACCTAATAGGTTGTTATAATGTAACAATCTGGTTACATCATGATATATCAATGTTTTTATGGTTGCAGCAGTTCAGATGGGCAGCTCTTTTTTTTTGGCACAGACTACACCAACAACAAGTACAAAGACTAGTTGAGATCACTGTTCCTCAAGATCAACTGCAGGCATTGCATGAGTAATGTTTTCTTGTTGTCATTATACCAGCAGCTTACTAGTGATCAGCATGCCACTTACATCACCCACACCAACCTGGGCATTTACCTTGAGGCCCATCAGTAGAACATTGTATTCAATTGTCTTGAGCTGCAAGTCCTTCAGATGACTCGCAATGAATTTGTTCATATCTGTGACTGGGAGAAATTCATGTACTATGAGTACAACAGACCCAACCAGTTATTGCCCATTAGTAAGAAGTTGTCCAGGCAAGGTTGGGTTCCATGCAATTAAGATTTGCAACTAATTGACAGCCATTCATCATTGTGTATATAATATGTACCTGAAGAGAGCTATATCTTGAATCACATGGTTAAGATATAACATTTGTTTGTACCTTCAGTACTTCTTTGCCTTTAAAGGCTAACAGTACCTGCTTCCCAGAAACAAAAGTGTTAGCAGCTGTACACTTTGTGAGGGTCCTTGAAAACAGTTTTTCTATTGGGACATTGTGAGTTTTGCACCACACCACAGTGATTCTACCTTCTGATTAAACAGTATTTATCTGCCCTGAACCATTTTAATTGCCAATGCCCCTCAGATGCTTCCCCATGCCTCTTCTCTCCACTTAAACTTGGCTTGCTAAAACCAGATATTTCTTGCAAAAATCTGGCTTTAGTACATGACATTGAAATCGTGTCTTTTAGTATTGGCAATGCAAAGCACGATGAGCAAGAGAAAAACTTCAAGAGATTGAAGCTAACTTGTTGTCATTGCACAATGGATCGTTCTTGTTCTTGTAGATTGTTGGTGTCTGAAGAGGCCACTTGGGCAAATCAGAGGAAGACGTGGATGACTCTGAGTTGTGTCAGGGGACTGGTCTCTGGACCATCCATCTCTAGCTCAGCTTAGCTCTGGATCTTCAGCATCGCCTTCTTAGGCAACTCTAGCTGTCTTCCGGCCACCTTGCCCTATCCCAACACCTCCTATCAACGTCTTCTCCACCATTTGGGTCAGCTGGCCTCATGGCCACCCTACATCACTAGTACAGCCTCTGCCAAGCCCTGGTTGGTAAGTCTGGCTTATGTCAGCACTCTTGGCATCAGCATGCTTGGTAAGCCTAGTACATCAGCTGATCATTGACAATTATGCATCACTAATACATACCGGCCCACTTAGCCAATAGCTTGTAGTCAGTGGCTCCCACTTAGCATATAGGGATTAGTCATAGCACTAGCTGATGTAGTATATAAGATGGACTGGGGCATAGTACATCCCCAGTCCTGTCAATAGCAGTATTTCTAGGTCTACACATCGACACAACTGTGAGTGCCTCCAGTGATGGCCTCGGCTCCTGCTCACTCTTGCCTCTACACCTCTCGCTTGCTGCCTGCCTCAGGCCCACTAGTGCCCTGGTGCCTGGTTCACCTGCCACTCGCTGCCTCCTGGGAAAGGGGGCTGGGTGGTGGGTGGTGGCTATGGTTCCCACAGATGGCTGATCCCCTTACAAGTTGAGTCTGTCAGAACTTTTGGGGGTCAGCAAAGTCTTCAACTTTGAAAGGATAGCCCATGGAGGGACCAGCTCGCTTGCATCTGGCACTTACTACAAGCTCTCAGCAATACACACACCAACAGCTGGTCTTGGAACCTTGAAAAATCTAGAAGAAGACATACTCAACACCAAACCCGTCTTCATTAACATATTTTCCTTCTTGTGTGGCATTTTCTCCTCATATCCATTGTCTATAGCAATCTCAACAAGTGTCAAATTCCTGTCATGACTTCCTGGTGTCAGAGAAGTGGAGAAATAAGACTGATGGAAGTAATTTGATGATGCTGAAAGACTCCAGCTGTCTGGCATATCATTCATAGACACTTTCAGTGGTTTCTGCTGCCTACCTAACAGGAAATTGCTGACCTGTGGTGATAGCTTACAGATGGAAACATTGTGTATATCCTGTCTGAAGTCTGCCTCAGACAAATTTTCACTTCAATAAGACATCAACCCAAACCTTTCATGGACACTATGCTTCTTCCTTTGAATATGGCATTGGGCACATAGATGCCGGTAATATCCTCCATCTGCTGTCAGAGCTCAAGCAAAGCAATTCTCTGCTTCCAGTCAATGTGCAACATCTGAAGTAGGATGTTGTTGATCTCCAGAGAGATTGGAAGGACAGAATCAGCTAAGAGTACTTACTGAGGATCTAGGTAATTGATTTTACTGATGGAAATACATGTGAGAAGCAAAAAGGTAGAAAATGTGCTCTCACTAATCTAGTTTCTAGGGCAACTTCCTTGCCAGCATCTCTATCTTTGATCTGGAGAGCAAAACCTTTAATTTTCTCCATCAGTTTGTTGACAGCTTCCTCAATTTTTTCCATGGGCTTGTCCTTTTTCAGAATGTGTAAGGGCAACCTCTGGGGGCTGTGGCTCAGTCACACAGCTGGCAGAGGGAAATCCAAAGTATATTGAGTGTTGTACAGATGATTACTAGTCTAACTACTCACCT
>JABAKA010008268.1:0-10703 GCA_018857285.1 Termitomyces sp. Mi166#008 | reverse complement strand
GAGCGGCGCGTTGAGCGCCAACAAAGTCTCGTAGCGATACTGCCTGGGTACAAGAATGACGATATGTCTCTGAAACAAAGAAAACTAGAAGTGGTGTACATACCATGCAGAGTAGTGTTTCTGGATTCAATCGGATGATGGTCTCTGTAAGCTCAAGAACACGCTGGCTCTTCTCCCCAGTCTTCACGATTCCGCCGATTCCGCGAAAATAATCGGTCGCATCTTTGTCTGTATGAGATAATCAGTGTCCCATATTCTAAGCTGGAGAAAGCAGCCCAGATAGCGCACATTCCGCCGAATAGAAGATGGGTGCGATAGGGTTAGTGTGGTCGTACTGAGCTAGGGGTGACACATCATTCCATTCGGGACGTTCGGCGTACAAAGGGGCCCCGTCGTCAGTTGGACTGCTCGATACAGAAGACAGAGCCGGCATGACACGCCTTTGCTCGTCGTGGTGCTAAGACAAGACAATAATTATAAGTACAAGTCTCGAGAACAATAAGCTTATCGGATTGCCTATTTCGTTTCTCAAAAAACAATTGCAATTATAATGGGCGGAGGGAGCACAAGGCGGTGGGGTATGGTACTAGCGATGGCAGAGGAAGAGTTTTTGTGACTAGCTAAGACGATGAAGAGGGGAGGGGGAAAATCGAAGAGTCAGAAGGGATGCCAAAGCCACTGCGTGAGACTAACCTGGTCACGCCGTTAGCTGCTGTCGCACCATCGACAAGTGAGACGCGTTGTGCCAGGGAGACTGGAGCGGGTGCAACGACGATTTCGATCTTCCATGGGCTTCTCTGTGATACGAAGGATGGTTGTTGATGGTACCTGGCGGGGGAAGAAGCAAAGCGGAGCACATTGAGTAGTTGAAGGTTTCAGGCGAACGAGCGAGAAAAGAAGAGCGGAAAAACTGCACGAGAAGCTTCTAATCTGTTACCAAAGATACCGAAGACTTCGTCTCTGCCATCGTTGTTCCGTTTCAGGTCGAAACTTGATCCGTGGGCGCGCCAACAAACCTCCACACCGTCTTTCAAAAACGGTACCGCGCGACCTTGACATCAATTACATCCTCGCGGTGAAGAGCCCATCCGCTCCGTATTTGGGACAACACAACTTGATACAGACCCTGTATCGTACTACAAAAAAAGGCTGATCAGACCTTGGACAAGCGCCCGCGCACACGTGCTCCCGTGTATAGTAAGCAGTCCTGGATATCGGTCTTCCTATGAAAAACACCGGCGCAGGCGGGTGAGACTGTCGTCCGGTATAGGCTGACAAGCTCGGGCAGAGACAGAAGCCAACGGTTCTCTGGAAACTTTCAAAGGTTTCTTAAAGTGCAGGTTGCAGAGCATGTCAACCATGCTAACAGAAGGGGACAAGACGCAAAGAGGGGAAGAGGAGAGGCGATACTAACTGCCATCGATAAGTCGATTGTTGTATTGCTGGAAAGCCTTGGTACCATCTCCTTTGCGTTGGAACTTGGATGCCGTATTGCATTTAGTTGTTCCGAGATCTAGAATAGATTGAGGTTGTATGTAAAGTGAGCAAAATCTAGTGGAAGCCTTTCAGAAATTGCCAGTACAGGACTTATCATAACAAAAACAAGACTAAGGCTACATGTCTTGCCATGTATAACCCATCGTATTTTGCGCTTGTTGTTTTTCTGACTTTGATCGCCCTTCTGCCCATGTAGTCTTATGCTTCTTACCTGTTTTATCATAAACTCAAATATCATCAACAAAATCCATGACGTCATGACCGAATTTGCGATCACTTAAGGACTTCATCCAAATCCGGTTGAAATGGATCTGACTGCAAAGGATTTGCGCCGCCTCTTCAAATGCATCAGCTTTCTTCTGGATTTGCTGTATATAATCATCCAACTGTCACAAGGTTAGTGAGAACTCATGTCGGTACTAAGTATGGACTTACCTCTTGTTCATCACCACTCCCAAACTGAATTGGGGATGAGCCACGAAGTGGATTGTGGATTGTTGGTACATCTTCAGTGATTTCTGGAGGTGGGGAGGAGTATGTAAGGTTAGTGACTTCTGAATTCATGGTCCATGGCTGCTTTTCTAAGGGACTGGCTTGGGACACTTCAACAGGATTTTTGGTGTGTGTACCCAAATACTGGTCCAATGCATGCCACTTTCCAAGTGCACTTAAACTTCCCACCAACTGACACCAGCCACCACCACCACACAAAATGTCTTGGTCACCACTCCATATATGAGCATTGCCATCCATGATACTTCCGTCAACTTCATTGAAGGTGAATGGAGAATCTTGAGTGTCTTTGAGTTTGAGATTGGGGTGCTGATAAATGGGAAGGGCACAATGATGAATCACCTGGGAAAAGAACAGAGAAGAAGGGTGTTGGAATGCTACAAGGTGTTTGCAGAGGTGATGTCAATCATATTTCTGCTGCCCACAATTGCATGTAAAGTTCTTGATGTCCATAGTATAAGTGTGGCCACTAAGTTTGGCACTTTCAAGTCTCTTCCATGATGACTTGAAGTATCTCTGGTAGGTTGTCAACTGCTTTGTATGACCCAGCCAATAGCCATCATTTAAGACTTCTGCACATGCAACATATGTTGCTGTCACTTTGTGGATCAAGATCCAAACAAGATGATCAAGTCGGGGATGTGTAATGCAGTGAAAATAGTCATGCTTCAGCTGGTGCCAAAAGTTTTTAACGTTCATTGTTGTTTGAAGGTATAGAATGTAGTGAGAAGTTGATCGTACCCAGAGGCACCACATCTTTGGTGAGTACCAACATGCCCACATATAACCTCACACCTCACAAAAGCCACAAAAGTGACAGAACATGTAAATCTCATAGACAGCCTCTTGACAAATTCTCTTCACATTCCACTTACCATCACATTCTGCAAATGATGGATGCTGACAAAAGTGCTTTGTAAATAAGTGAAGGAGCTGTTTTTGATGCAGCACAGGGCAGAAGATATATTTGAGATCCTTTGATGTTTCTTCACCATCTTCAAACTGCCAATTGGGACCATCTTCTGTATCTGTTTCATCTCCTTTACCTTTTTTATAATAGTTGCTGACCTCTTTGTGCAGATCATTTGGGTCATCATCTTCACTATCAGTTTCCCCATCATTGTTTAGATCATGATCAATTTGACTTGGTATGCTTTGATCATTATCCTCCTCACCATTGTTTGACTGATCAGGAGTGCTATAGGACTTGGGCAGAGGCACAAGTGATCAGGTGACCCCATTCAAGCAAATGACAAGCTGTGGGTCAGCAAGAGTAGGATCAGGAGCAGAATTTTGTAGTTCTCCATCAAGATGGACTGTCAGGCATATAGCCTTTTCAGCTACATGAGTATTCTAAAATTACACTGGATAAGCATCTAGATTTGCCTTGATAATTTGTTTGACTTACTGGATTCCACTCCTTTGACTGTCCAACTGAAGCAGTGTTAAAAGCAGAGGCTGATACTTGGCATCAGGAAAGACAGCCTGAACAGCATTTATCTCTGAGAAATTCTTGTTTCTTAGTGCAACAATGGGCTCCAATTGCTATTTTTGCTTGAAATGCTTCAGAAAGTCTGAAATGAACCTTTCTTGGCTCCTGGATCTCCATCATTGGAGTGTAAGATTAAATATCCCAGAGGACATCCAGATCTCCAAGTAAGACAAAAACTTCAAAGTTGGAGGCATTGGTGTTAACTATACATGAGAAATTTTAGTTAGATCAAATCAGAATCTAAAAGAAGGAAAACTTACAGGTGGAATCAAGTGAAATTTCATGGATCTGATCTTTCCATGATTTGAGAAGACCAGGAAGAGCAAGTGCAATACTAATGCAACCATTCTCCTCATGAATATGAGTTGATTGGACAACATACAGTGGATCTGGGTCATTTTCTTGATGACTTGCTTCTTCAATTAGCATGCATGCTAATTGTACTTTGTCCATGTGGCGTTTCCATTTATGACTTGTCAGATCATGCCAAATATAGTATATTGCCTTTCAAGAGAAGGCTAGAGTGAGATTGTCCTTCAAAATCTCATTCCAAAGCTTTTGAATGTTGAATTGGAGTCAGTTATAGTGATTTTTCAATTCTAGCAAGAAAAAGAAACATACCTGAGTTGGATTCAAAGCAGAGTTGCTTCATATAAAGTCTTGAACATTTTGAGGGACATTAATACACCAATATGAGATATGATCATCTTGGTGTTTTAATTTAATAAGTGCAACAGCAGAGCCTTCTATGATAGTAACATGAAGCCAGCCATCACAGTCAAAGATATACATCAAGTTCTTGTCATGGTGCTTCACACTCTCTTTGGTTGACTTCTTTGATTTATGCTGATGGGTATTAATCTGAGCACAGTGGTACATGAAGCATGATGAAGGAGTCCTTTTGTGAGAGTACATGCTGTGGTAGCTGTGATCCATGTAAGCAAATAATTCTGAATACAATATCAATGGAAAATCACATATATTGGTATTTCAATCTCTTCCAGATATTTATAGACAAGGCATCAGACATAGTGCATAGATCATGCTTCTTAGTGATATCTTTCTCTAACTTAACATGAGCTTTAAGAGAAACAATTTTCTCAGCCTTGGCCACAAACTCCTTTGACTTGACTCCTGACCTTTTCTTGCTCTTGGCAGAACTCACAGCTGCCCATCAGCTGGCCTTGACCTTCTTACCTCCCTCTAGTAGGCAATTGGAAGGCCTATTGCTGCCAAGTGAGCTTTTACCACCTCCACCATTGCTACTTGTGGGCTATAGCATTGGTCAGCAGCTTCTTCTGTATTCACTGCTCCACTTCCTTTCATAAACATCCCTTAGCCTTGGTGTAGCACTGGAAGCAAGCTCTATCTTCTGATGGATACCAACAAGACTGAGCAGTGTTCTTGGCAATGCACCAATCACACTGGAAATGGGTCATTAAAAAGAAAAGTCAAGTTTACTCCAAACTAGACTTATCATGCCATGCTGTTGACAAATCTGTTCCTGCTTCTTGCAGAAAGCCAGGGTTGTTTCAGCCTTATTGCTGGCCAAGATCACCTTACCCCCCTTCAATCCCTCATCCTCTACCACATCTGTCAGCTTTGGCAACAGCTGAACAAGCAACTCCGAAGTCCATTTAAAAAGAAGTCAGTCAACTAGTGCTAGGAAAGCTAAGTTCTACCACTTATCTTTGTCAGGAGAGAGAACTCTCCTGCTTCTTTGTCCTCCTCTTCTACTGTAGCCGATGCCTTTACTTTCTCTTTTCCTTTGCCTTCTGATGTCTCCTCTTGAGCTAAAGGTGCTTTGCTCAGGGGTGGCAGTACAGAAAGCACCTGAGCTTTGTTCTTTTTATCCAGGTTGTCATAAAGCTAGGATTAGAGTCAGCTTCTCAGCAGCAAAGAAAAAACACACTCACAACCATTGGTGGACTTAGCTGATGCTCCTCAGCCATCATCATTAGCAAGGGAGCCTTGGATCCTGATCCTAAAACTGCAGGATTGCTCTTGATTGCCTTAATCTCAGAAGCCAGCTTTGCAAAGTGCATTAGCCTTACTTGCTCCTTAGTGCAAATGGCACCAGATCAGGATAAAGATGCCATGGATCTTCTGTCTGATCTTTCTATTGTGGATCTGGACACATTCTTACACTCAATTGAAAGTCTTGAGAGTGAGGAAGAGGAAGAGACCCAGGTGAGAGAAATTAAATGGGTCAAAGAAAAAACATAGAAAGAAGAGAGAAGCTGGGAGGAAGGGAGAAACTGTTGAAAAGAAGCCGACCATTGCAAGGCCTCCATCTACTGCTGGCCCTTTCAAGCCTTGAGCATCCATCAGCTTCCACCATTGTTAGCAAGCTGACAGTGGTGATCACAAAGCCATCTCCCATCATTTAAGGAGAAGACACTGGTGCTGCCAAAAGCAACAGTTGAAACTAGCAGAAGTGAGAAAGAGGAAGAGGATGAAGTGGAGACTTGGGAGGAGGTAGAACTCCTGCAGATAAGTGCTCATTCATCAGGATTATACCTATTCATTGGCTCAACTTGTCCTAGCCATTTTCTCAGACTGGTCCTCCCTCATTCCTCCAATTGGAGGATTACTTCTTTTTGTCTGGAAGATTAAAACTACTAGTGGTAGCTTGGCAAGGGCATGCAGGATTGACAAGATCTTGGGATCATGCCATGGCCATGATAAATATGCAGGAGAAGAGGTTGGAAGAGCTGTGGTGGTGGTTTGAACTGGTGAGGCAGGAGATGATTGATGGAATTCAGGAAGATAATGCCTTAGTGTGTTATGTCTGAGAGTGTGAGTTGGTATTGGCTTGGCAAGAGGAGAGCAGGATGGCTTCCAACACCTTTTTTGACTAAGAGGATGTCCCAGTAGAGCTTATCCTCCTGATTACCTGGCTTTGACTTGTAGATCTTGAGACTTTTATAAATAGAGAATAGTAGAGTAGAGTGGGTTTTTTTTTTTTTTTTTAGAGCAATGCACCTTTTGAAAAAGGGCATTGCTGACTGCATATTGTAAATTAGACAGTACCTTATTCTTGGATACTTGTTTATAACTAGTACAGAAAAAAAAGGGAAATTCTTTATGTAGCAGCATTGTTTGTTTAAGGATATAAGTAAGATAAGAAATAATGTGAAGTTGAATATATCAGCTTTGTTTTTGGAAAGGCAGGTTGGTAACCCTCATGTGTGATTTTTACTATCAGTAAAGGAGGGACAGATGCTCAGTAAATCATCACAGCATTTTATTGTAAGGCTTGTGCAAGACAGAGTAATGCTGGAGCTTGAAGTCTATCTGGTAATAGTGAAATAATTGGAAGGGAAAATGTTGTTTTTTATTGGTAGTGTTTTATTATTCTTATTTTTCTTTTCTTTATTTCTTTTTGGCTTTGTTTTAAATTTTTTTAATTTATCAGATTTAAGAGTGCTGATATTGAGAAGATCTTCATTGTTTAGAATGCTGGTTTCTTCTAGTTCTTTCAGGTGGGAAGTACTGATGTTGGCTTTGTCAAAAATAGAAATAAATTTTCATGAGAAGTAGAAAAGTAACCTAAAAGCTGCAATGGGTTGATGTAATACTGACCCATTGAACTTGCAAATTACATATGCTCCACCATGATTTCAGGAAATGACTATAAGCAGGCCAAAGTATCTCAGTTTCATTTTCTTGTTATGAGTTATCTTCATCCTTGTATTCTGCATTAGAACAAGAGCACCCTGTTAGAAATTGAAGTCATGGATAGTGGTAGCAAACTCCTGTTCAAAATATAAGACAGCTTTGTGTTGGGCAGCATAGACTGTGTTGTGAAGCTATTCTAACTAGTTAGCACATCTTTGCAAAGTGACTGCACAATGAGCTATGAGATTGGTAGTGGAGAGGATATGGTCAGGAGGAAGTTGCAAGTAGGTAGCTTCAACAATGTCAGTGGAAAGTAGGGAATGTGTACCAGTGGTGGCATAGTAAGGTGAGCAGCCCATGTGCTGCTGGACTGCCATATGCTCAGACCAAAAGACAGAGTATGTGGCATAACTCCACCAGGACTTGTCTCTGTCAGCTGCTTTGACCAATGCTTGCTGCACATCAAAGTGAGGCTTTTTTATTATATTATTAACTCTTTTGTTATACCTTGAGATGCAGATATAGTTGATGTTATACTGTTTTGTGAGGTGAGTCATGGCTTTTATGATGGGTGCACCATTTTCAGTAATGATCTCACAAAGAGATCCCCATCGACAGATCATGTCCTCAAAGATCCACTTGGCAATGGCCTCAGTATTTTCCCACTGAAGCATGCAGAATTCTGGCCAATGTGTCAATGAGCATCTACCTTAGATGATATACTTGTATCATTGGGAGAGAGGCATGAACATGGTGTTGATATAGATTTTACTGAAGAAGGGTGCAGAAGTGGCAACTATCAGTGAGATGAGGACCTTGATGGTTTGGTAGATTTGGCAAAGGTGGCATGTTTTAATATACCATGCAATGTCTGCATATACTTTAGACCACTAAAACCTCTCCAACAGCACCACTCAAATAGCATAAAGGCCTCTGTGATCAAGGCCATTGTGCATTTAGGTCAGTATTTTTATTTGGCTAGAGGGCTCAGCTACCAGCTTATGGCTCCTGCATGATCCTGTCACCACAGGCAACCATTATTAGAGAAGAAATTCATGGCATACCAAATGAACTTTGCATATTCCTTGTCCTCCATGCTGATTGGCCATTTAGTATTGGTAAGCTACTCCCTTACTTTTTTTAGCTACTGCTCCTTTAATTGAGCTTTAGCACTCCTTTAAATTATGTCATAAGTGAGTGTCTGATTGTTGTTCCATAGTTCTTGTGACTCCTCTGTGATGAGCCTAATAGGTGGAGTTTCTTTCTTGTCAGCATCACTGTCAGCTTCATCTATTAGAAAGATTCTGGCATTTGTCAGCTGAAACACTGAAAAAAAAGGAACAGGATAGTAAGGGATTATTGGCAGAATTAGAGGGTTAGTCAGCTGTACAAGCCAAAGAAATGGTGGAACCAGCTGAATCAGGTGCATAAAGCCACACATCCTGTCCACCCAATCTTCATAGACTTTGTTGTTGCTGTTGTCAGGTTTGGAATTGTCAGGCTAGTGAGGCCATCAGGATAGTCCATTGGGTCCATGAAAAACTTCCTTGATATGTATTAATTCAAAGTGGAACATGAGGATTGCAACAATTCAGCAGTTTATGCTAGCTAATAGTTGCACATCAGGGTTTGCAAGCATTCCCTTTATGTAGTGCACATAAACTTCCACAATGAGGTTTTGCACATTGATGAGGTAAATTCTCATGGCTTGGAATGCCCAGAACAGACCATATAGCTCAAGCTTCAGCTGGATATAGCAGGATTCTCAATCATTAAGGGTGATAGACCCAAACCTATTATATCAATGATTTTTTCTAGTGTTGGCTTGTACTTGGCAAAGAAAGAACCTGACTGCAATAATATAAGAAGTGTCAATGGCAAAGACAATGGAATCAGGAGATAAATAGTCCAATGGCACTAGAGAGTTAGCCTCTTTCAGTGCTTGGACTAAATCTCTTTGGACAGCAATCTGTAAAGCATCAAATTCAAAAAGTGCATCTTTTCAGGCTAGCATTTGTATATAATGAACACAATGAGCAAAATTTTTAATAAATATCTGTAGTACTCCAAGAGTACCCAGGAAGGCTTGGACTTCACTGATATTGTTGCACACCCCCCAGTGTTCCAAAAGTGCAAAGTGGCTCTTATCAGAAACATGTTCATTGGGAGTGCAAACATGTCCTAGAATTTTAAATCTTTCAGCACAGAGGATTAGTTTATGGCCTGAGGATATCCCCCCTGCATATTTCATCCTTTGAAGCACCCAATTGAGTACTTCAAAGAATTTCAATAATGCCAACTGAATATTTAGGTTGGCAGGATGAGTTTTAAGAACACCATTGACTAATTTCTAGTCTCTAGGTCCCTTGACACCTACATCATCAATAAAAGATAATACTTGAAGGGAGATTTCAAGTTTAAGAATGAATACCATGTCATTGTGGAAGATAGGTACTGAATTGCACCATTTCATTGGCAATGTGATTAGCCACAAGGTGCCATAGGGTGTCTGGAAAGTGGTCAAATCTCAGGATGAGGGGTGAATTAACCATTCATCATAGCTGACATATAAATCTAGAGTTGCCCTGCAGATTCTGCCAGCAAAGGATTCAGCAACATGATCAGGAAAGGTCAGGACTCCTGATTGGTGGATTGTAACTTTGTTTAGTAGTTTCAAACTGTGGACTAATCACAGTATGCCATTCTTTTTGAGGATGCAAAACCATTGAGATCTGTAAAATGAGTTAGAGGGTTCATATACTCCTGCACTGATTTTATCATGAATAATTTTGCAGATTTTGAGTTCTAGGGCTGGAGAAATTGGGCAGTTATGTTCAGTCCGAGAGATATGGAGATCTGTCAGGAAGACTATTGGTGGGAAGTATTTGGGTTTGAAATACCCCTTTTCTTCCACTTCCCAAGCAAATGCCTCATTTTGCTTTGCCATCATGTTGACAAGGACATTTAGCTCAGCTTCATGAAGGAAACCAGTATTATGTTTCTTAATGAACTGGTCTGTGGTTAGGTTGAGAACTGTTTAAAGTTGAAAGAATAGAATCATCAAGAGGAGTATAAGAAACAAAATGAACTTTTTGGTTAGAGTAGTCAAAGTCCAGCATTATTGCCACATCTCCAAGGTTGTCTAGATTCTCATCATTGATGAGAAGGAAAGAAACACTGGGTTTCAGGAATATCAGTCAGGATGAACCTTGGAGGCTTTTGATTTTGGTGTAAATGCTGCCCCTGTTCAAATGTTGTGATGGCTCTGTAAGGGGACTATTCCTTATGGGGATATGTCCATTCTAGCTTGGCTTAGTTCGGCTGTTCAGCATACTTCTATCTGTCATCTGGACCGCCTGGCATTCCCTTATCTCCTTCTGTCTAGTATTAGTCATCTTCCATGAATCATTGATCGGACTTCTTACTCATCTTTGATTATTGTTAGTCATTTCCCTTTACATACCGTGGGCCGATGTGTCATATAGTCTTAGTCAATAGCGCCCAGCGATGTAGTATATAAGGAAGCCTGCAGATGGAACATCTGCAGGCTTAGCAATAGCAGTGTTATACAGGCCTATCC
>JABAKA010008267.1:0-10763 GCA_018857285.1 Termitomyces sp. Mi166#008 | reverse complement strand
ATATGCCTAAACACACCCAAAAATGCTCTGCTCCCTGCACTTATCCCTTATATTTCCACACCAAAACCAACAACATTTCAGTTTACTAGCACCAGAATCTTAGCAACAGGAGAGGCAGATAACGATGATAGTGAGCAGAACAAAGTGTCAGACGATCAGAAGAGCCAGAAGAGCTTTGCAATGACAACCAAACGCTAACTTATGACATGATTCTATGGAGCGCTAACTCTAAAGCTGAAGAAAAGCGCCTAGAAAAGGTGAAACAATGGCTGAACAACATGAAAAGACCAGTCGGCTTGAATGATAAAGAATATTCAAAGTTCATATGCTACGCAATGAATTTCTTTGCCAACCACAGTCATCTATGGAAATGAGATCGCGCTGGAGCCCACAAATTAGTTGCCAACCCAGACAGCTGCATATGGATTCTAAAGCAGATGCACAATGGCTTGGGACATAGAGGTCTCTTTGCCACATGTGCGGCTCTTCCTGCACTGCTCTTCAGCAAAATTTATGTCAACACAATGACAATGTTCATGCCGCCATCCCAGCGCTACAAGTATATTATCCAGGGAAGATGCTCCTTGAGCCATTGGCCAGAATTCAGAATGCTTCATCGCAAAAATACAGAAGCAATTGCCAAGTGATTATTTGAGGATGTCATTTGCCAATGGAGAACGCTACACAAAATAGTTACAGATAATGGTGCACCAATCATCAAAGCTGCTGCCTATCTCGCCAAGCAATACAATATTAACCACATCTGAATCTCTGGATATAACAAGCGCTCCAATGGCCTAGTAGAACGACCTCATTTTGATGTGCACCAAGCCCTAATTAAAGTGGCCAACGTAGATGAGTTGTGCTGGAGCAACTCTGCCTACTCAGTCTTCTGGTCAGAGCAGATAACAGTTAGGTGACGCATGGGGTGTTCTCTGTACTATGCTACCACTGGCACCCATCCTCTCTTGCTGACCAATATCATTGAAGCAACATATTTACAACCCCCTCCCAATGCAGTTCTAACATCTACCAATCTCATATCATGTCGAGCCATAGCACTCCAACGCTGAAAAGAACAATTAGCAAAGCTTCACAATGTTGTGTTTGCGGCAAGAAGAAAAGCAGCACTATGCTTCAAGAGAGATTTTGCCACTACAATCTATGACTTCAATTTCAAAAGAGGAGCGCTAGTACTTCTACAAAATACTAAAATTGAAGTAACTCATAACTGAAAAATGAAGCTGAGATACTTGGGACCTCTAGTAGTTATCTCTCAAAACAAAGGTAATGCCTATATACTATGTGAACTCGATGGTGCCATGCTGCATCGTCCAGTAGCTGCTTTTCAGTTACTACCCTATTTCCCCTGAGAGTATATTCCAATACTCAACAATTTTCTTGACATTGACATCTACTGCCTATGAGAAATGAAGGAAACCAAACTCCTAGACAACAAAGACTTTGCTGAAAAAGAAACTAACTAAAAAATAAAGAAAAAGAGTTTAAAAAGATTAAAAAGAATAAAAAGACAAAAAGACAAAAACAAATAGTACGAGAAAAGTTTCTTGCCAATGGCGCCAAAGACAAATAGCATCAACATTACATTTTTATTAGTGTAGATTAATAATTTTCAATTTTGCTGACAGCGCCAACGTTTTATTTAAAGCAGTATATACAAAGCTGCAGCATTTCTGTGTTGTGCAGTTATTGAAGCTTGGCGCTATGATGAACTACTGAGTGCTAATGCTTCAAAGCTAAAAAGTCTTACTATTTCACATAGCCGACAGCATTTATACTCTTACAAAAAGTTTTACTAAGAAAAAACAACAAAATCGTAGTTACAGCACAATATCTAAAAATACAGTATATAGTACAAAGCCAACAAATGGAGTGACTAGTGGAAATAAACTATAGAAAAGCTGCCATTGACAGAAAGGTCTTCAGTATCTGAAAAATCCCCAAGTTCTATGTTATTTGTATCATGCTAATCCATCACCACATCACAGTTGCAAAGGTACAGCGCCATGGCATTATGTTGATGCGTAACCCACTGTAACTTCTGATGAACCAACTCAAAACACCACCTAGCATCTTCCAACATTTCATATGCCACTTCATAATGGCCACATGCACGGTTTTACCATTACATAACACTAGGCCGATTCTGTTTAAACTGGATTGGGACTTGAAGACCTAATGGCAAAAAAGGAACATGTTTATTGATACAATGCAATTTGAAGAAGGGTCCTCTTCAGTTTTGTTGGCTAAAAAGAATAGTTAACAGAAAAAAGTTGAACAAAGAATAAAAGACCTACTAGCACTGGTGCCAGTGCTTTGACTTCTGTCACCATTGTTTTTGTCAGTGCTACTGGCCATATCTCTTCAGGATGCTTAGCACTATTAACATCCATAGCAACATCGCTGTCATTGCTATTGTCATCGTCACCTTAGGCATCTTCATTGCTAAATTCTTTACTTTGCATAGTTCCTTGGATTGCTAGCACTTCTATCACCTGGTTGATGATTAGCGCCTCACTCTCTTCTGTACCCACCAATTTAAATCGCCTTACCATAAAAGAGTCCTTAAAAACAAAACCCCCCTTTATAGCAGGACCAGCAGATTTTGCAGGCATAGGTTTGGATAAGGCAGCGGCAGCAGCAAGCTTGAGCACAGAACTTGGAACTATGGGCATAATAGAAGGGCCAGCTACTGGAAGAGCCAACGCAATAATCGGCTTGGAAACAGGTTTGGGCGTGCTAGAAATCAAGACTATGGGCTTTGAGATCTGGTGTGAAGGTCCTGCCACAGGTGTTTTTAGCACCACTATTTCAACCTCCTTGTCCAACTCTATGATCTCCTTCTTGTTTCTGGCACCAGTCAGTTCCTCAACATGCTCACACTTGATTTTCTTTATCATGTGAACTCTGTCTTCCTCATCTTCCTCGTTGCTATCACTATTCACTAACTCTCTCAACTTGAAGGATTGCTTAGCACCTGCTTGTTTAGAATCCCTTAATAAAGCCTTAGCCTTCCTCTTTCCTTTGTATCCCTCCAAAACAAAAAATTAACCTTGTTGCTTGAGAAAAGCTTTGGCCGCCTGCACTAGTTTAACGCGTTTGGCCACGACAAGTACAGACAAAGGAGGACGTTTCTTCTGCATTCTAATACCTATGCCATTCCACAAGCAGCCTTTGGACTTGCGATAACAGTGCCAGCAAGGATATTCATTAGTCGTGTACCAGCAATGATCAGCTATGTTGTTGGCAATGCAATGATCACACTAAAACCACAAGTTAGTAAAGCGCTAACACAGAAAAAGAAATAACTATGCATGGCGCCATTCTTTGCTAATACTAGTGCTCTCGTTGCAATGTTATATCACCTTTTCTCCCATCTGAAATCTTTGCACCTTGTAGCAAGCCTATATCCCCTTTGTAATATTCTGACGGAGGCGGCAGTAAACTTGCCAATAGTTTATTGTCAAACTGAGGAAAAGGCTAAGTGCAGAGTGCAAGAGACGCAAAAAAACTCACTGTTGTTGAGTAGCTTCCTCCTCATCATCATCATTTTCCATCGCCTTTGCTTTGCCTTTACTTTTATTATAAGGCACCAACCATCGAGAAGGAGGTTCCTGGATCAACGATAAGGCACTAGAACTGAGAAGATAAATCAAAAGAATAAAGAGTGCCATTTGAGCAATACTTATGCAGCATGAACTTCCTTCTGCTCTTGAAGCGACAATTCTGAGAGAAGCTAAAAATTGATGATAAGGAAAGTTGCTAAAGCAGAAAAACAAGGAAAACTCATGCACATCAGCGGACTGGAAGGATCAGCTATATAAGGGACTGAAGGCACATGCTGAATCAACAAAGTAGTAGAGACAGGTGTTGGCACTGGATTCATGACAGGCTTTGGTGCTACAATAGACACGGTCAACTTGAGCTCAATCACCATCTTTTCAAAATGCATTAGTTTTATTTGCTCAATAGTGCTAATTGCATGCTCCCATGACACCTGCTGACCATTGGCAAAAGCTAGTGCCAAAAATAAAGAAAAATGCACTTACCACTGTCTTCTCAAACTCAGCAGCCCATGGCACCTGTTTATTCAAACTCTATAGGTTAATGCATGCCTGGCACACCTCAGACTTGCGTAGCCACTCAACAAAATTTAAGTTTAATAAGCGCCAATCATTCAGCAACTCTTTCAAAAGGCTAAACATTGTTTTGTAAAGTGGTGCAAGTGTCGCTAAACCTTGAGCCTTGAAAAAAACAGTGTCAGTGGCAGCGATGAATTCTTGAGCAGCATGTTCATGTTTTAGGAGACTAGAATCGGCAGTAACATGGAGTAATGAGATCTTGGAAGCTATGTAGGATGACAGCAAGAAGTCAGCTAGAAGCATAATGATCAAAGAGAATGAGATCAAGCATACCTCAATCGATCAAGATATCGAGGGAGAATAGGCATTAATGGAAAAGAAAAACTGGAGTTGAACATCATAAACATAGGCACCTATATAGGCGATGGTTTTTAAAATTGGAGTTCGCTGCTGATTTACAAAAAAAATTGTGCCACATATAAAAATCAGAAGATCGAGAATTCCAGAAGTCTGATGGGTTGACTGGGGACAGTCAAAATCTAAAAAGGGGGTAGGATGATAAGCCTTAAAAGGTTTTAATTGTAAAATAGTTATTTTTTTAAAAAATTTTCTTGTTTTTTTTTTTTTATGATGCAATGGATCATGTGACTAAACATGTGATGACATGTGACTTGGCAAAACACAAAAATTGCATTTAGCAGCTGTAGTCTAGAACATTCTGTTTTGGAAAAAAAGTAGCATAGGGAAAAACTATCTAAAAAAAGGTTTGCTATGACTTTATAGGCTCCACTTGACAGCATTAACACTCCTATGACATCAGAATTAGTATATATTTAGAATAGTAGGAGAAAAGGTGAGCTTATCAATTTCTCTGCTCTAGTAATATATAAAATGTACAAAAAGTAGAAGAAAAAAAGAAAACAACGTTCTACGTGAGGAATTCACTCTCACTATGGTTCTACATCTTATGCTCTATGCTCTACGTTGCTCTCGTGCAGTTGGTCAGCAGCTATAGTTAGTGCCACCTCTGCCAAGTCTCTAATGCTTTAAGTTTACATTGTCTCTTCCAAGACAAACCATGTGCTTGGCGACCATCGCTAAGCAACTACATTGCATTTGCAATAATTTTATGTGCCTTTTGAAGCATAGTTTAAAGTCCAGTGCTAAGTGTCTGCATGTGAAGCGCCACACCTTTTGAGGCATAGTTTAAGAGGGTACAGAGCAGTGCTACCAGTCTGCCACTCTCTCTTCTGCTACTGCCACTGCTGCCCCTGCAATTCCTGTTCAAGAGGTGTCTACCTGCATACCACCAGCTGCACAAAGCCGCTGCCTCTCCTCTGCCACTGCTACCTTATCCAGGGTTCCCTCCCTCCTATTTAAGTCACATAATAATTGGCAACATCAACAACAGTCACCAAGCTCATCGGCAGTAATAGTCGCTAAGTCAGTCACTAACAATTATCAGCAATAACTGTTGCCAATCCTGTTGCCAGTAACTGTCGACAAGAAGCATTGGCAATAACGGTTGGCAACATTGGTTGGCAAGACTGTCGCCAAAACTAATTTTGGAGAGGAGAAGTTTAACACCTTGAAGGTTTTCATTGGCACACTTACTTCTTTCATCACTATTCTTTTCACATCTAGCAATCTTACTATAGTTTTGTTACAAGTCCCTTAGCTCACCAAGTCTATTAGCTTATTTAGTCAACAAAGCTATTTCTATGTCGCTTACAGTTTGATTCTCTAGGACCCTGCCAAAGCCTGCCTTATTTACTTTGTGCTTTGGATTTATCATCAATTTCTTATAGGTAGCCTACAATCTATCTACATTCTTTGAATAAGTTGTTTGTGTCTTGGAATGAGAGCTCATGTAAACCTCTTTCTAGCATGCATCTAGACAACTAAGCACTCTATCACTGATGACATTTGAAGAGTTTGAAGAATAGAGAAACAAGAATCAGGGTTGAGTGCTCAATGGTCAAAAAACATCTCGATGTGTGGCAAGTAGAGCAGATGGGTCTTCTCAATAGCACTGGTCAATCTGAGTGATGAGGTGTTTGAAACTCTTATAAGTAGGCTGTTTTAGCACAAGTCAGAGCACATCATAAATGTATTTTGGCAGAGTCTTGCTAAGCTGGAACCTCAAAGCATTATAGTTCCAGCCTATTTTGTAGGCCTTCTTTTTGAATTGAACAACGAATGCAGTAAAACGTTTATTGGTGCTCATTTTGAAAGACATGAATTTTTTTTCAGTCTTGATGACTGTATCAAACATGCTAAATTTAAAGGAGAATTTATTAATGAACACTTGTCAGTTTGTGAAAAGGGAGTAGTCAGAGTTGATAAAATGTGATAAACACAACTCATGCTTAGTCAGAAGCAAAAGTGTGTGGCTTGCTTTGGAACATGGTCAAGTACTGAACAAGAAAGATTTGCCATTTTTGAGAGTTGCACTTGTTGAAGAGTTTAAGTTTTTAAATGTCTAAGCATTCCTTATATGCAAGAGCCTTGTACATGCCACTAAAGTTACCTCAATCATTGTCATTCTATGTGAAGGCATTAGCATTGTAGTAGTAGTAGTAGTAGTAGTAGTAGTAGTAGTAGTAGTAGTAGTAGTAGTAGTAGTGATTGCCAGCGCTGCCTTGTAGTAAGATTGTGCTGATTGCTAGTCTTCATCTGCTAGAGAGTCCACTGTTGAGAAGTTCACCTGAGAGAAATTTTCCTAGTGCTCCACTGCTGAGAAGCAGGCCATCATGCAACTAGTTATGAAGGCCACCATCTAGGAGTTTGAGAGGTAGTTTAGAGAAAAAAGTGTCATCTAAGTTATTTAAGTTGCCTGCATCAAAGGAAGAGAAACTGTATGCTGAGTTATATCTTAAAGAAAGAGATGCTCTTAAGCCTTATGAAGTAGCACTGAGTCTGAGACTATTGATTAAGTTGAATTCTTAGTCCTGAGAGACTTGAGCTCAAACTGGTTGTCAGAAATTAAGAGATGTGACATTGCTAGCTGAGCCAGTGAGTGGTCATGATGGCTTGCTCACAAGAGCAGTAGTCAGAGAGAAGGAAGGAGGATCTTTTTGGAGTGGCTTAGTGAAGCAAATACAAGTTCAGGGTGGGAGCAACAATAGTGAAGGATCTTAGAGATCCAAGTGCAAAGGTTTTTTATGTTGAAAATTCATGTGAGGAGGCTGATCTCATTTAAACTTGGAGTGGGCCTGCTCTAAAGCTGTGCCGACCATTAAGTTCATTGATATAGCTTAGCATGTGTTCAGAGCAGACATCTTTCTTAACAGGCACAAGGAGTGCCTGTAAAGCAGAGTGTTGTGGAGGGGGTATAGAAATAGGAGGAGCACTCAGAAGTTAATCCTAAGTTCAAAATAAATGAGTAATAGATACTAAGTTTGATCGAGGTCATGCTGAGAGGCCTACTTTACCCACTACTTATTCAAAGAGTCCTCTAAAAAAGTTGAGACCTTCGAGAAGGGTTGAAGCCACTTTCAAATTATTTTAATGTCAATCGTTTGAATTGGTGATAGCAGGTTTTAGAGTGGTGGTGTCAGAAGCACGCTGAGCTGTGAGTATTTTCTTTTGAACATGAAAGGAGTACATGGTGTTGATCAGATTTTCAAACTCATCTAGTGAGAAGGAAATATGAATTATTGCCACTAAATCATGCAACCTGTCATGCAACAAAGCATCACTCTGTAGAAGTCTGAGCTAATGCAGTGAAAAATCTTCTCACTCATAGAGTTTGAAAAACGTTAAAGATGGGATCAGCCCAGACCTCTACAATGGCTTCTGATGCAGAGTGCCTCAGGTTCTTAGAGGAAATGCTTTTTATGAGAGATGGAGCTCCTTTAGGATCATGTCACATTGCCAAGAATATTCTGCCCATTGTTCTGCATGCTAGAGCAAAGGGTCACCATTATTTTGAGATGTGTTTTCTTGTTTTAAAGAGGTCAGAGAGGTGTAAACAGCCAGTGCTGCAACTAGAACTTAATAGTGAGGCTAATGGATAACAGAGGTGGTGGAGAGGCTGAAAGCCATTGCATCCACTTGAGTATACTGATTTTGCTATGGAGCAGAGCAGTGCTAAGCAAGTGCTAAAGCAGTTCACACTTAGTTTGGAGCCTTGAGCAGCGCTTCAGTATTAGTTTAGAAATTCAAACCTTGTATAAAGGAAGGTGTCAGAGAGCACCAGTCAATGCCAGAACCTTGACTGATTGAAGATCTCAGTGAGTACCCAGTTTGATCTGTTGACCAGTAGCAAGTCAAAGAATATAATATGATAAGTATGATCAGTTATTGCTGGCTTAGAGAAGTAAGAGGATTTTTGGCTGCTGAGTTTGAAAATATTAAGCAGCCATACTGATTAACTATGTAGGTCATCATCAGCTAGTAGTTTTGAGTATAAGTTATCATTTGAGCTAACTGATGAGTGAGGGTAGTCTTAATATTATATCAGGTCCTGCTTACTTGAGAGCTCTCACCTAAAACAATAACTCACTAGTCAAAGAAATTTGTGAACTAGCATATAGACTTATGGAGCATCAAGATGGTCTTAGTCATTGAGAATGTAAGATGCACTGAAAAGTCAGAGTTTAAATGTTGATAATGCAAAGTCCAACAAGAAAAAGATTAATTGAAAGACTTAGAGCAGCATCACCAAGTGAAAATAGAAAATGAAATAGATTGAGAAAAATCAGGAGACTTTGTATAACAATAAAAGTATCTTCATCACCATTATTAGTTGGTTTGAGATTAGGCTCAGATACAGTAAAAATAGTGGTTTTGGTGAATAAAATAAATATCAAAATGTAAATTTGCCCAGTTTGAATAATGAAGTACTGCATGCTTTTGTGTTAAAGTTTTGTTGGCTCTAAAGGTATGCTTTTAACCAGATTATTATGATAAGTAAGCTTAAACTTCTTGCTTGAATTTGTTAGTATAATCTCTAAGACTTCAATAAATAAGACAGATTTTTGAGTATTGATAGCAAGTTTATATTAGTAAATTGCATTATAACTTTGTATAATAGGCTAATAATACCAAATAGATAACCTGTCTTGAAACATCCATTTGAATTCTGATCATTGTAAGTTTAATTGTTTTTTTGTATTTTTATTGTTTTCTTTGACCTTACTGAGGTACTCAGCTATTTTTTAGCTTTTTTTTATTTCTTCATTTAAATTGTTTAAGAGACAACAGGCCAAATAATCAACTCAAGCAAAGACTTTCAAAGCAATCAAAAAATAATGAGAAAAATACACTCTTTTAGATCAGTGAGTGATGCTTGTCAGCTTCAAATGCACTTGACTATCATTATTTCATTTTTCATAATCATAGATGCCAAGAACTTCATTCTTTCTAAAATCAATGGGCTTACTAGAAACAAAAGACACTTATCACAGCAGCATTCACTGTTTTTGTTACTCTACAGCTACTTAACTTTTTTAATGAGCTTTATGATCTATCAGACTTTCTACTCTCAACTTCATAGACTTTCAAAGATATGTACTGAAGTAGTGATTGGTTTGCAGACTTTGATTATAATAATTGCATACTTGCAGCTTGAAACTTGCTATTTTCATATGCAAATCTATCTTCTAGTAATTATGAATGGCTTTAGGATATTTTGCTGGATTATTATTTATACAAGAGAAAGGACAAAGAAATCATGTGACTAGACTAATACAAAGCTGACTCTCTTTGTAATTTTGCTGCTGAAGTCCACATAAAGCTGATTCACTGTTATGTAGAGTAGAAGGAGTTGAATTTTAGCCTTTGAAAAATAGAAAAAAGTCTTGGTAAAGAGCTTTGTGAAAGATTATTAGAGTGGAAGGCATGGAGAGTATATTATTTTAAACAGGACTTGTATATTCATACTATTTATATGCTGTATAACATTACCAGAGATTGCTATAACAGTCAATTATATAAACAGTTTTGTCTTTTAAATCACTGAGAAATTAGAGAATCAGAAATAACTATTTTTAAACTAACACTCAAACCTGCTGTCTTTTTATCAACTATTCTTAGCTTATCTTAAAAATATAATTGATGTATTAAAGAAGTTTAAATATGATTTAAAAAACTTTTCTGTCTGACATACATGCATTTGAACTGAACACTAGGTGTGGTTTTGTTTATAAACCAGTCAAGATTTTAGTTTACTCTATGATCTATAAAACTTTGAGAACTGTTACTGGTTGGCATCAATTGAGAAGTATATTCATTTACAAGTGTTGATAATATCCTAAAATCAGATACTGTTATTTTGACTCTTGAAATAAAATGATTGAATTTAGCAGATGAATTTATTAGTCTTTTATTTGCCTTTTGATTGGCTAGCAAACTAGACTGGCTTCTGGTGGCTTCTATGCTTCATGATTTTTGTATTGAAAAGGCTTGATCATTTCACATTTAAAAGAGATTATAATACATCTAGTGCCAAAGAAGTCCTGAAAGCTCAGAAACAAAAAAGTTGCTTCAAATTAGTCTTATTTTTGAGGCCTTCTAAAGACTTTCTTATTTTTAATGTTTTTTTTTTTTTTTTTTTTTTTTTTTTTCTTATTAATAACTGCATTCATTTGCTTTTTAAAATATCATCTAAACAAAGTTATTATAATGATTAAGGAAAACAAAAAACACATAAATCAA
>JABAKA010008265.1:0-10838 GCA_018857285.1 Termitomyces sp. Mi166#008 | reverse complement strand
GGCAATTTCTGGAGTTTGATCATTTTCAGAGATTTGCCCCTTTAGGCCTTCCCTGTGGCTGGCTGTGGCTTTTGTGTCTTGTACAGTTCCTTCCCATGCATCAGAAGCCTCTGAAGTGTCACTCCTTGCATAGGGAATCCTCAGACTTGTTCTCTTTGGATTTCCCTCTGCCAGGTGAGTAGTTAGACTGGTAATCATCTGTACAATACTCAATATACTTTGGATTTCCCTCTGCCAGCTGTGTGACTGAGCCACAGCCCCCAGAGGTTGCCCTTACATACTTACTTTAAAGTGATTGATGACTTGGATGCTGTTTCTCAAAGAGTAGAAGGATCACCTATAACAAAAAAACACATGTGCAATGAGATATGGTCATTGGTCATGGTTCATTACCTAGTCACCCATTGACATCAAACAACCCATATGTTTATACTATGCAGATACAAATACTTCTTTTAATCCTGAAATCCAGATATCATCAGATAAAGCTTACCATCTTATTGCCTGGAATCCTGTTGCCAAAGCTAGGTTTTTTCATTTCATGGTAATGGCTTTTATCAAACATGTGCTAGGTGTGGATTCTGATCATTCTGGACTGTATGGACATACCTCTGCATATTATGGAACCATGGAGCAACAAGGCAGATTAACTCTGCATCTCCACCTCCTGCTTTGGCTGTGAAGCCTTTCTTCTGAGGATTTGAGACAAAAAATTATGGATCCATCTTTGGACTTCCAAAAGGCACTTGTGGCCTATCTTGAAGCTGCCTTTACAGGTGATTTTGTCACAAGTACTATAGATGATGTGCATGATGCAAGGGAACATGCAAAAAAAATACCTGGTTATATTGATCCTACTCACAGTATGCCTGATCCTCCACCATATGTACATCAATGTAGTGTTATCGATGATGACAATAAACCATCTGCTGAAAAAAATCCTTCAAAGAACAATGCTCTTCATACAAACACAGATACTCATACCTCTTCTGATCATTCAAATCATTCAAGTATAGCACAAGCAGAAGAATGTGTTAGATGTAAATAGATGTCCAATTGGTGGTCCAGATTTCAAATGACAGTAGATGATATATGATGCTTGAACATTCACATGTGTTCAATCAAATATAAAAAAGATGGGACTGTCAAAAAAGGTCATGAGAACAGAGGCTGTTTAGACAATAAATAGAATAAGTGCAAAGCATGCTTTTCTAGACCCTTGTTCAAACAAACTGAAGTTGATCCTGAAACTGGAGCTCTGAATATGCAGAAGAGAGAACCTTGGATCAATACCTTTTCTGCAGTATTGAGTTACTTGTACTGATTGTAAGGAGATCAGCCATCCATAGAAACCATAGCCACTATCCACCACCCAGCCCCCTTCCCCAGGAGGTGGCGAGCAGCAGGTGGACCAGGCACCAGGGCACTGGCAGGCCCAAGGTGGGCAGCAAGTGAGAGGCATAGAGGCAAGAGCGAGCAGGAGCCAAGGCCTCACTGGAGGCACTCACAGTCATGTTGATGTGTAGACCCAGAGACACTGCTATTGACAGGACTGGGGATGTACCATGCTCCAGTCCATCCTATATACTACATTGGCTAATGCTATGACTAATCCCTATATGCTAAGCAGGAGCCGCTGACTACAAGCTATTGGCTAAGCAGGCCAGTATGTATTAGTGATGCATAATCGTCAATGATCAGCTGATGTACTAGGCTTACCGAGCATGCTGATGCTGAGAGTGCTGACATGAGCCAGACTTACCAACCAGGGCTTGGCAGAGGCTGTGCTAGTGACATAGGGTGGCCATGAGGCCAGCTGACCCAAATGGTGGAGAAGACATTGATGGGAGGTGTCAGGATAGGGTTGGGCAGCCCAGGAGACAGCTAGAGTTGCCTAAGAAGGCAATGCTGAAGATCCAGAGCTAAGCCAAGCTAGAGATGGACAGTCCAAGGACCAGTCCCCTGACACTGATGTGACTAGTCTTAGATCTGGCACTGCATTCAAAGTAGTGCTCCTGTACATAACTAAATATATCACTAAACCCACACTCAGAATACAAACAGCATTTAAAGCAGTTAATCAAGTCCTCACCAAAAATCAAGAAATGCTAGATGGCCCACTACTCAGGCAAGAAAAGGCCAGGTCCCTTATGACAAAAATGGCAAATATACTTAGTGCAAAGACACAAATGGGTTCACCTATGATATGCATGTACCTGTTGGGCAATCCAGATCATTATACAGATCATGAATTTATCAACCTACATTGTCCAAGTTTCATACAAGAAGCTAGACATGTGTGGTCCTCAGACAAACCTCAAATGGACCATGTTCAACCTTCTTCTCACAAAATTGCCCTCATTAAGAAAAAAGGTTGTATCATTGGTATGTCTCCTCTGTTTGACTATATATATAGGGGACCTAAATTGCAAAATATGTCACTATATGAGTGGGCTTTCAGATGTGAGAGGATAAAACTGTCAAAGAGAACTTGCAAGCGTGATTCTGCTCATAGTAAGGTTAATGAATGGGAAAACACACCTGAACCTAGGACCAACCAAGTGATTGTACCATTCACTGCTGATCATCCTCTTGCAGACTCTCACAGAACCTTGATGCATCCACCCAAACAGAAGCATATACTCAATCTCATTAGTCTGCCTCTTCCACAATGAGACTATACTGATTGCAAAAAATACTGCTTGACAATGCTTGTTTTGTTCAAGCCTTGGTGTTCAGGGTTTGATCTAAAAATAAAGAATGAAGACTGGAGTGATGCATTTAATAAACACAGTTTCACAGACAGACAACGCACCTTGATACAAAATATGAACATAAAATATGAGTGTCTTGATGCTTGGGACAACTTCTATGCCCAAATGAAACAGGGAGGAGTTACCTTTGGTGGAGATAATGCACAGTATGTAGATGTTGATGACATGATGCAAACAGATAGGTTAGACAATATGGAGGAGATGGAAGAAGTGGATTATGGGATTAAACTGTCAAATGAAGATGATATTGGTATATGAGAGCAAAGAAAACAAGGAGATATAGCACAGATAACATAATACTGAGTGGAATAAACCAGTCTACAATCAATCTTTTGATGTAATAGATCATCATTCACCTAATGTATCTGACTTGCCTGGCACATATTGGAAGCATATGGTCAATGAAACTTGAGCTTCTGTATTGAAAATGCATCAAAACACATTACCATCTGGTCCTGTCTCATATAATACCAGTATGAACACATGTAACAACCCAGGAGAAGTTGAAATAGTTGATCAATCGTATCTGGAAGCCAAATGTCAAAGCTTAGAATGGAATCTGATTATCACAGACATTGCTTTGGACTTTAATCTCAACAAAGATCAGACCAGAGCCTTCTGTATAGTGGCTAATCATGCGGCATCATGAAACCCAGAGCAACTCAGGATGTACATGGGAGGAATAGGAGGCACAGGCAAAACACAGGTACTGAAAGCTCTTGCAAAATATTTTGAGATGCAAGGTGAGTCATACAGGTTTGTAGTAGTTGCACCAACTGGTACAGTGGCATCCTTACTAGGTGGATCAACATATCATTTTGTCATGCCGTGATATGTACAGGATATCTGCATGTCTTGCTCAAGTCACACGTAAGTTACATGAACCTTTTGGTGGTATTAATATGGTATTTGCAGGAGATTTTGCTCAGTTACCACCTGTTGTAGGTAATGAACACGGCTTATTATACAGTCAGTCAGTCAGTATGAAATCACCTGTTTTGAAGGAACAGAAAGCTGCTATTGGAAAGGCACTATGGCATCAAGTGATGACAGTAGTAATCCTACATCAGAACATGTCCTAAACAGTGCAAACAAAGGAGGATAAAGCTTTAAGAACAGCACTTGTTAACATGAGATACTGTGCTTGTACAAAGGCTGATATTCAATTTTTGGAATCACAGTGCATTGGTTCAATTACAGCAGCAAACCTTCTTGAAGATACCTTTCGCAATGTGTCAATTATAACTGCCCAGAATATTGATAAGGATATTATAAACAACATAGGTGCTGCGAGATTTGCTCAGGAGACTGGGCAAGAACTAGTCAACTTTTTCAGTGAAGATTCACTGGTACATAACATTGATGTTGACTCAACTTGTCCAACCAAAGGTAAACAGCATAAAGGTTGACTATCTCCCTCAATTCAGAAAGTGCTATGGGAACAGCTTCCATCTTTGACAAATGGTTATGCTGCAGGTAAGCTGAGTTTATGCATAGGTCTTCCTATAATTATCAAAACCAATGTGGCCACTGAATTATGTATCACTAATGGTCAAGAAGGCTTTATATATGGTTGGAAATCCACAACTGGCTCATTTGGTCAACAAATGATCAACACCTTATTTGTTAAACTCAAAAATCCTCCTCATGACATACAAATAGATGATTTGTTAGAATGTTAGAACCCTATACAGAACAGTAAGTAATCCTATTCCTCAGTGATGTATAAATGACTGTATTTTGTAACTGTACCTATACAGAACAGTAAGTAATCCTATTCTGTGGTACAATGTAAGTATATGTAGCGTCAGTAGTGATGACATTACTCACCCTCAGTCATGTATAAATGACTGAGGGTGTTGTTCTATGTATGTCATATATATATGTCTGTGGGACAATGGTGTGATGGTGTGATATGTAGAGTCAAAGCAAAGAGTGAAAGGAAGAGGATTGGGTATTGGCCATTGGTGGCCATCCTGGCATATGAGGTTTGTTGGTGATTCCAACATGGTTTACCTCAGAATGTAGTGCCTTTGAATCGACCAACTGCATCCCTTGAATGTCAGTTGCCATCTGATGTAAAAATCAAGATTTCCCGGTCCCGAGTGGAAGTTCAAGTAAAGTACATAATAACAGAATACACTAGCCAGGGCAAAACACGTAATCCAGTTGATCTATGGAAATTTAAGTCACATCAAGCTTACTACACAGCTCTATCAAGAAGTGCATCTGCTGCAGGTACCTTGATCATAAGAGGATTCAAAAAAGAAAAGATCACTGGCAAAGCAACAGGAGCACTCCGCCAGGAATTCCATGAGTTGGAGCTTCTTGATGAGATAACCAGATTGAGGTATATGGGCAGACTTCCTAAGGATTTACGCGATGCACCTCGCAGGTCAGATTTAATCTCCTCTTTCAGAAAATGCAAAGGTACTTCATATCACCCTCCTCACCTGCACACTTCACTCAGTTGGAGAGAAGAGAACCCGTTTGATGAATCAGGATATACGGACATCCCTTGGCGCATTGCAACCAAACTGATTGTTTCAAAAGCAAAAGAAAAAAACCCCTTTGTTTCAGCTAAAGGTGCTCAATTGTACAACGATCCACCTGTGAAGCCTGGTAAAAGAAAACGGTCTCTTGACAATCCGTCTTCTACAAAAAGGCAACGCCAATCCATTCAACAAAGATCCACGAGATCTACGACATTGTTAGATAATGGTCCGTTTGTGACTGAATGGAACACAAACAGTTGTGCTTACGACTCCGTACTAGCCATACTATTCAATTTATGGCGAGAGAACCCAGTAATTTGGTCATCTGAGCTCATTAAAATAAGTCCTAGGTTGAGCAAATGGCTTGTTGGAGATTTCAATGAAATGGAAGACCATGATTACGAAGCCCTAAATATCACTAGGGACTGGCTTCGGTTAAAACTATTCTCTCAAAGTCCATCAATATTCCCCTTCGGTGAATACACTTCAGTGCATGCTGTTATCAATGAGCTATCTATGAACCAATATGATGTTGTTCAATCCTACCTTGTTTGTCCTGGCCGCCACCCAGTGCATCGGCAAAGACGTATATGCCAAAAAAAACAACATGAGGTGTCTGAACGACGTGTTATGTATTGCATTCAATAACTCCGTAGACCTCGGGCATGCCGTGCGTTGCATCGGCCCATACGTACAGGTACAATATTAACATTCAGAAGTATCTAACTGATCATTATAGTTCCTTCCATCGCTATGCCCGATGCCCTGCCCACACCGCGCTCAAAGCTCTTTATGCATGTCAGATGGATGTGCCACCTTGGTCTAGGAAAGGCTGCAGCATGGACAGTTCAAAAGCAGAAGGGTCACCAACCAGTATCTTGGTCTGCAATTATGCATCTGGAGGCTGTTTTAGGTTGATAAATTTTGTATGAATGACCCGAAATTTCTGGTCACCCCAAATAGTCACAGAAAAAACTTCAGACAGGTGTTTTTCAATGTTTTTTGTCAATTTGAGTTCAGAGCTATCAAAACTTTGTGGATATACCAACTAGATCTCTCAAAAACCCATTTGTAGCGTTTGCCTTGTCCTCGACTGTAACCCATGTTTTTTAACATCAGAAGGGCGGAATTTGAATTATGGCCGGTTACAAAAGCAGCTGCTTGTGGTGTAAGCGGCCAGGCAAGGCACGGGATTGCGTGTGAAATATGGGAAGTGCAATCAACTTCGATCATTTTTCAACCGCAAGCGCGGATCCATGGTTAGGGTCGCGTGTGGCACATTTGTATGTAGCTGCGTCCGCTGCATTCTAGGTTGATTTGATCTCGAAATAACCAAGGGAAACCTCTGCCCGTTGAGATCCGGGATGTGTGATGTCAAAATACATTTCCGCAATTGCCAATCTCAAGGAGATGGAGAGGACGAAAATTTCAACTGATCGATTGTGTACGTCCACTATGAGGTTCAAGAGTCGCATTTAAATCAATTTGGTTTCGCAGATAAAAGGCGAAGTTATACATACAATATCAAGATCTGTAGTCAACCATGACCTCCTTCCTCTCTCAGTGCATCCTGTGTCTGGTGCCCATCTCGTTGGTGTTGGTATTCCACTTTTATCTTCAGTCTCGCTCTACCACACAACCTGGACCATCCGCATACCCATTAATTGGTGAGTGTTTCTTGCATCGTCGTCCCCAATGGTTCCATGTTTACGAAGATAGGTAACCTCCTTGATTTCCCATTGAAGCATACGTGGAAGCACGTTGCAAAATTTGCTGAAAGTGGTGTGATATATAGAGCTTCTTTTCGGGGTGAATATTACTGAACATCTCCATTAGACGACCTAGTCTTCTTTCATGGCTTAGGAAACAACATCCTCATCCTTAATAGCTTCGAGTCGATGTTCGAACTCCTGTCTCGCAGAGGGAACATATATTCTGCTCGTCCCTATTTCGTGGTCGCATGCGAACTCATGGATCTGATCAAGGTACGTGCATGGTGACCTTTCTTTGCCATCTGGCCTGATCCTGCTCAGTGCACTGCATTTTTACCCTTCGGCCGCCGTTGGAAACTTCATCGCAAGCTCTCGCGGATTGCCTTCAACCCAGAAAAGGTTAAGCAATACGAAGGCACACTTTTAGACATTGCGAATCGATTTGTGGAGTCCTTACGCCATGACCCTGACGCATTCGCTGAACATGCGCGACTGTAAGTATTAACTTCTGTCCTTGTCTTCAAGATCACCACTCAATCTTTGTTTTTCGTTTAGAGCTGCTGGACGGGCTCTACTAAGCACTTTATATGGAATTGATGCGCAGTCGGCTGATGATCCAGTTCGCATGTCTCTCCGTTGTTGCGGGAGATAGCTCTGACAACCACTGTTACCAGTACCTTAAGATGGCCAAGAATGCTATGGACATGGTACGACAATCTGTAATTCCGGGTGCGTTTCTGGTTGACTTGATACCCGCACGTAAGTCTCTATCTTGACAAGGAACGGTACAGTTAGCTTAAGCTGACGCATTGAATATATAGTCAAATACCTACCAAAATAGTTTCCCTTCATGACGTCCAAGCGGACTGGTGCCAAAGGCCGTATTGCTATAGCGGATTGTGTCCAGAAACCATTTGATCATGTCAAGCGCGCAATAGTCAGTAGACTTGTCGTTTCACAGAATTACAACTCTAAATTAAAACCTTGGAGTAGGAAAACGGCCTTGCGAGCCCGTCGTTCGCTCGGGATGGACTAACTGAAGATGATTTTTCCCTTGAGCGCGAGAAGGATGAGTCTTTTGAATCAGAACTCAAATGGGCTTCTGGTACGATGTTTGCCGGTATATCCTTCCCAAAATTCTTGAAAAGATAAAATACTTATTTAATCCAATAGCTGGGCAGGAATTAGTACGTCCTACACCCCCTAATTCATGCATTTTCTCATATTCATTAGATATCGGCTACAATCATCAAGTTGATTTTGGCAATGGTGATTAATCCTGACAAACTGAAGCTGGCTCAAGATGAATTGAAACTGATCGTTGGAGCTCGATCGCCCACGGTCAAGGACCGTGACCGTCTTCCCTTTGTTCATGCTATCATCAAGGAGACTCTTCGTTGGCATATTTCCCTGCCTATGTCCCTTGTGCGATCCTCCATACAGGATGATACATATCGAGGTATTACTTAGCTGTTTTCAGTACAAGTCGCATACTAATGCTTACACGCAAGGCCATTTCATTCCAAAGGGTACGATTATAGTGCCGAACGTTTGGTACATCTACATACCCTCCAATATGTTAAGCACGACAGCTCATATTTTAACTCAGGATTATTGCGCAGGATATGAATGGGAAATATGATCCTGATGCGTTCGTTCCTGAACGCTTCCTGGGAGATAACCCCGCAGTCAACCCATCAACCTATGTCTTCGGTTTTGGAAAGAGGTAGGCCTTCCTTCAAGTCCTCATAGTGCCGTGCTTACTGCACATAGAATGTGCCCCGGAAAGTTGCTCGCTGAGCAGGCTATATTCTTGCTGACGACAACCCTCCTCAAGACATTCAACATCACGTCCAAGGTTGACGAGAATGGGAAAGAGATTCCCATTCACGTTGAATTTTCGTCCGGCCTTCTTTCGTGAGTCCTCACACTTCGGCCTCGTGATTCATCGCACTCATGAAGACCTTTTTTAGTCTCCCTTCCAAATTCCAGTGTGATATTAAGCCCTGCAAAGAGATGTAAACTACGAGTCCCACCACCCGATGTACCCTCTACAGACAGTATAGATGAGATCGTTTTGGCTGAAATATTGGGGAAAGATTCCAAGCTTTTGATAAAAGTTCCATTTCGCACCCATGCAAAACTCGACGTTACTCATCACCACATCATAGCAAACGAGGTTCAGAACTTACAACCGATGGAATGTGTGGGCAGACACGATTGGGCTTAATGACCAACAGAACCGCCTATATTTTGGGCGATGTTGTAGACGTCTAGTACGCCCTCAAGGCATTATTACGTAGTACTAAAAGAAAAGGGCTTGTTTGTTACAAATTTGTTCATAGAGTGAGAAGATAAACTGGGTACAAATGAAAGAAGATACATGATAGCAAAGAAAAGGAAACAAACACAGAAATGAGAAAAGGGAGATAAGCGTGCACAGGAAAACATGCTGATTTGATCAGCGAAAAGAACACATCAGGAGAAGCGCTGAAGTTCCTCAGTTAAACTCAATGGCATCAGATAGAAGGAGCTCCTCATTGATAGTAGGGAGGACAGGCGGAGGCTTTGAGAGATCACTCATTATTGAAGTAGTAGAGGTTGGGGCGTACCGAGTGGGATTGAGGTATCGCGCTTGTATGTGCTGATAAAGCACGTCCTACATCATCCCAACGAAAGAGCCCCGATGAAGACCGAGCTTTCATCAATCGATACAGGATACACAGAGACAAGAAACAGCGGTGATACGGGACTAAGAATGACCGTCATCAGAAAAACAGATTGAACATACGAGGCAGATGCGGCCTTTCCCGGCCGGCAGTGAGCAACGATGTCATTCAATTCACAAGTTTTGAGCGTCCTATCTGATGGACAGACAAGAACTGGTTTGAAGGGGGGCTGAAACACGTGTTACTGGATGGTGTTCTCTCATAGTAAGTAGGTAAGTAGTCGACGGTTATTAGTTATTCGCGTTCTTAGTCAAGCACGCTGCAGATCCTGTACAGGAAGATATAGACCGGTCTAATCCTTGAGCGCTTGGACGCTGAGCTCGATGACTGCGAGTGGAAAAACGTTTCTTCGAGTCCCGATATCGACGGAAGATTCAAAACTTCCTCGATAGGAATGTTACAATAAGGACCCGGGAAACCTTGTCTGCCAAATAGCGGGCCATATCTAAATCCAAACATTGCAGATTTGAGGCCTCAGAGTGGGAATCTTAGTCCGTACTATTGCGGATTCGAGGCCTGGATGGGCGAAATTTTCAGAACAAAGTTCTGAGCATTTCAGGTACTATTAAAGCCATTTTGAGTCCTTGATTGTAGTCTTAGACGTAAATTTACGTATGAAAGTGTTACAAACCTGATAGCTCAGAAAATAATATTGTTGGACGTTGGTTTTCTGTCGCCAAAAATAAAAATAAAATCTGAATTTTTTTTTTTTTTTGGACATTATTGTCCGTTATTGCGGAATTTGAGAGCCAATCTGGGGGAATTTCTGGACAAGATATCGGGAGCTTCCCGGGTCCTGTTACATACCAAATACTTACACCTAAGTACCCTCATGGTCTACCACGACTCTATGACGCCCACTCTGGAATCTGGAACAGAAGCATCATCCCCTTGCTGTTACACGGTCATACATGGAACTCACATGCGCATGGGTACCGCCGCTTTGGTCGATCATATCGTCGCTGATTTGCATGTCATGGTAGTTTGATCGAACGGTTTGGTTCTACTTACATTGGACACCAGGTTCGTCTCGAGAGCTCAGGTATTCTAAGGTCGTCAAATTACACGGAAATACACAGAGGACTTGTATAAATACCAGCATAGTGTAGGTGTCCCCTAATCACACCC
>JABAKA010008264.1:0-10886 GCA_018857285.1 Termitomyces sp. Mi166#008 | reverse complement strand
GCTCAACAATGACAGAAAAACTAGTCAGGGGCACAAGATGTAAAGGAGCAGCACTTGAGAATGCAGAATAAAGTTGGCTTTGACCACAGAAGACAAGGTAATAACAAGATTAGCAGATTGCTGATGAGCAAGCACAGAGGGCAGGATGAGTAGCAATGTGGGAGCAAGAAGAAAGAATTGCAATGAGGGTCTGATTGTATTCAATTCTCCAAGGAAACATGACAAAGCACACAGCAAATTACCCCTGAAGCACAGTTGCTCTGAAAAAAAATCTAATTTCACTGAGAAGAATTCTATTGGCTATTCTATAGTACAGTTGCTTTGAAAAAAAGATTTTATTTTACCAAAATAAATTCTATTGGCTATTCTACAATACAGTTGCTCTGAAGAAAAAAAAATTCACTGAGATAATTTTATTGGCTATCTATCTAGTTGACTTGACATTCCTCAATACAGTGTGAGTGTAGGTGTGGGATAGGTGCAGGATAGGCATGAGCACAGGTGTGGGCAAGGGTCAGGGATCATGGACTCATATGTGTGTGTGAGAGGACATGCATGTGGGGGCATGCATGTGCACCCTTTCCTCCCTTCTCCTCCCCTTAAACCTTCACTCTCAGTCAGCTTGCATTGTTGTCAATGGTGGTGGGTACATGGTCATGGGTGTGCATGTCATCATAAGTGTGTTTGTGGGTGTGGTTATGCCCTTTCCCTTCCTTCCCCTCCTCAAGCCCTTCCTCTCATTCAGCTCATGTTTAGTCAGCTTATGTTGTGTCAATGGCAGCAAGTATGTGGTCATGGGTGTGCATGTCACATTGTTGTTAATGGCAGCAGATATGTGGTCATGAGTGTGCATGTCATCATGGGCATGTTCATAGGCATGGTTATGCCCCTTCCCTCTCTTCCCCTCCTTAAGCCCCCACTCTAGTTCAGCTCATTTTCAGTTGGCTCATGTTGTTGCAGCAAGTACATGATTGTGAGTGTGCATATTGTTATAGGCATTGTCATATCCCTTCCTTCCCTTTCTCCTACCCCCCTGCTCTTCTTCTTCTCAAGCCTTCATTTTCATTTGGCTCATGTTCAGTTGGCTTGCATTGTGTTGATGGCAGCAAGTACATGGTCATGAGTGTGCATGTTGCATTGTTGTTGATGGCAGTGAGTATGTGGTTGTGAGTGTGCATGTTGTTGTAGGCATCATCATATCTCTTCCTTCCCTTCTTCTCCCTTCCTGCTCTTCTAACTGTCATCTATACTGCTCAGCATTCCTTTATCCCCTTCTGCCAGTATTAGTCATCTTCTATGAGTCATTAATCAGACCATTACTCATCTTTAATTATTGTTGCTGGATCTCACATTGGCTCAAGGATATTGATGTATGGAAGTATTATCAAACTGCCATAGTTAATCAGTTATATTGTCTGTGTCCTCTTGCTGTTTAGCAGCAGGTCTCTCATTCAATTTCCATTGGTGTTTTCTTAATTTAATTATGATTTTATTGATTAATTAATAAATAAATAAGGAAACATCCTGCAGAATGTCAGTCTATGTGTACTCCATGTTTACATGGACTCCATATGGAGTCTATGAATGGTTGGCTAGTAGACTTCACATAGACTGAGTGTTTACCTGGAGTTAATATAGACTTTTATGTACTATAAAAGTGGATGGCTTGCTTATAGGTGTAGGTAAACTCCAGGTAGACTCTATATGGACTCCTCTGTAGGGCTGAATGTGTCTTGGATTGGCCCTATAAGGCTTTATTTCATGAGCTAATCTCAAGGTGATACCACTGGCATCATCTATGATACTCTTTAACCAATGATGCATAGTGTTAGTATAGGCCTTCATCACTTCATTCATACCTGTAGTTTTGTTTCGCCCCTCAGCAGGAGTAAAGGTTGAAAATTCTCTTACTGGATGCCAGCCTCCACTCTGAATATTTGGTGGTGCACCCTGTCATTCCCCATCTGGGCTAGTTCTGCAGGCAGTTGCTCCATAGTCAATTGCTGGATCAGGCCCTACAGTTAGGCTTTTTCTGAAGTCTTCTACCAGATCAGGGATGCAATCCTTTCATTCCAGTTCATTCTATGAACTGGTGTCATATTTTGTCAATGAGTATTGTTCTATCAAATGAAATTCCCTGTTTGTTTATTAAGGAATCACCTCTGGTCTTCAAGTCTTGATTATGCATGCATTGATACACTACATAATCCTGAAAAGTGTCAGCCAACCATACCACTTGTGGCACTGTATGTAGATTGGCTTCCTACTTAACCTGTACCATTTCTCCCAGTAACACAGTGGCATTAACAGGATCTAACTTCAGCCTACAGAATCTGTTGTCACATTCTTATGGACATTGCTAATGTCCAATGTTGCTGTTGCTGAGCAGCAGCCATTCAGGCTGCAAATTGATCATTTGTCTCCCCTTGTTGCTGAGAAATATAGATATTACTTATGGCTCCCTCAATGTGAGGAGATGTGTGATATCCCATTGGGATATTAGGTATAAGATTTGCATCATTCAGTGTCAATGCAGCTGTGCCCCAGCAGGCCTTGCAGTCCATATAGTGGTGCAGCACAAGATCCAAAATTTCAGAATATAACAAGATATATTTGTCAGTAACCATAATTAGAAATTGTTTCTCCATTAGCTAGTAAATGTAAGTGTTTGATCATATACAGCCCCATGCATGCTAGTGTTGCTGCTGCTTCATCTCATCTAGATCCAGTCTCTAACATTTTGTTTAAAACATTTGCTGAATTTATCACTGATAAATTCAATTCTAACATCACACTGGCTTCTGTTTTAACAATTCTATCCACCTTGACAAATCATCCCTGATCTGTTGAATCTTCACACAAGACAGCAGATTCAAAAGAGTTCAAAGGAAAAGAAAACTATTGTTACTGGATGGATGAATGCCTTTGTTTGTGCTTTACAAGAGCAACTAGGATCAGAGGCTGCTGAATGCCTTCTTCAAGCAGATGAAAAAGAAAAGTACAAGACAGAATCAGAGAGCATGCATGCTATTTCACTCAAGTTAGATGCATTGATAATGCTATTGAAATTGAACCCATTTGACTCTGAAGGAAATTGAAAAAAAAAAGTGCCACACTATTGATGATTCAGTCATCCAACCAGTAATTCTCATTTGTCCACAGTCAATGGAATGTGAAACCTTGAAATGTAACCATATGTCACTCTATCAAAATTGTCAAACTCATGATATTCCTCAGGTTACACTAGTTCAACTTGGCAAACCTGTTCAAACTGCATACATCTTATCTTGGAAATGTAAAGAATGCAACACACTGTATTATGCAGATCATGAAAGTGCTATTGATGATCAGGAGCAGAGTTCATCTACTTGTATCAGATTATACTTGAATTCAGCAAATTATCTCAGCTGAATGGAAGCCATGTATAGCTGCTGCAATCCCAGTGAGGGTTCACAGACCACAGTCATGTGCAATCCCCACAAGAATTTATAGGCCACAGTCATAATTGTTGGTCTGATGAGGATGGAGCTGCCAATGTGATAAGTCAAGATTTATGAAGGGATTTCAAAATCAATCTTATGGGCTGTGCCATCCACCCTTTGTCTTTTACAATATGCAAGGGCTGCCTTTGTTGATTGACAGCAAAAGCAAGCTGCTCAATCAATTGGTGCATATCCTACAATTAATTGAGATGAGTTCAAAAACAATAATAGAGCAATGTACCATTATGTCCTCTTTTCAAGACTCTTCACCTGCAAAACTGTCAAACAGGAGTGGTTTGCATGATTGAGACATGGTGAAACTGAGTACTTAATGGAATGTGGGAGCAAGTCAATGAAGAGGAAAGATCCAACATTGCTTCCACCAATATCTGGTCTTTTTGATGCATCACCAAATATGTGAATCTGTAGTGTTGTAACAGACCATGAGTAGGTCAAACATGGAAAATAATACACATTGAGAACTTATTGCAGATGCAGGCTGGGAAGAATGAGAGAAATAGCACTGCCAAAGCTGGGCTACGCTGTTGATTCAAACATTGTTGAGGCTGACAGTGAGGTCAGCCATGATTGTGATATCCTTAGCATCAAAGTATTTTTGGCTGACCCATGAAGGACACATCATGACTGAACAGCAGAAAATTCAGCAAATGTACAAAATCAGAGAGCATCTAAAATGGTTGTATCTTCTTGATACAAAGGCTGTATGTGATAGTGCTAATGAGCAGTGAGCAAAAAAAAAGTGATTGACTTACTGGCAACATCCAGATTGTCATGACTTTTGATGCCATGGTTGTCTTCCTTACTTTCATTGTCAGTGCCATCACTCACCTTGCTGTTACATGAGCATCAAATCATGCAAGTGATGCCAAATAACTCAACCAGAATTGTTTGAGGTGAAGAGGATGATCAAACTCCCTTTGTAGAAGCATCAATATTGATTTGTCTTTTGAGATGGTCAGCAACATACAGAATTAGTTGAATTTAACAAATATACTTGATGGTGTGGCTAAAGCAACTTGAACTGCACTGATCCCATGACTAAACCACTGACAGAGGTTGTCAGCTTCTAGTCCAAGGTGTTGATGCTCCTCCAGACTATGACCAACCTTGAGCATAGCACAAATTCTATCTTGAATGTTGCAGTCCTTAAGCCAGTGTGGAGTTTGAGCATGGGATAGTGTAATTCCAAACATCTTGCATGAGCAGATGGCTGTCTCAAAAAGCTGCCAGTTCAGTGGGAAGAGGCTGAAGAGGTATCAACCATGTCTCTTGAAACATGGTTGCAAGTGTTACACAACAACCAGTAAACTTATGAATGGCACTCATAAGTGCTGGTTTGCATTTGAAGATGGCTTTTCATGTTTCCTGGTGAAGCTTGATACCTGGATAGTATTGAATCACTCAGGTATTGCATGAGAAAGTGATTGTAGACATACTCAAGTTTTCTTCACATCTACCAATGGCTTGGTCCAGCCAGTCCTATTTGAGGGAGCTTCTAATTGCCCATTTCCAAATGTTGATCTCAAGGTCATAAGCCATCAATAGAATGCAGACAAACTCAACATTGATATGAGTGAGTTCAGGGACCAAATGATGCATGTTAAGTGAGGAATATAATGCCTTGCCTTGCTTTTTGAGTTCTTCCTGTGCATCCTGGAGACTTGAAAGTTGTAGTGATTGTGGGGTTACCCTTCAACTTGAAGAGCTCTCCTTGAAGAGCATGAATTGCTTTGTTGACTGCTTTTAATTTGCCCTGAAGTGTCAGGACAGTATTGAGCTCCTTCTTCAAGCATGCAGGAGCATCTGAAACCACCTGCATTTCAGGACATTAGTAGCTGTTGCTGTGCTTAATGCCAACTTATGTGCACAAACCAGAGAGGTTGGGCACAATGTTGGTCTGCCCACTCTGCCTAAAGCACATCCTCCAGAATACCACAACTTTCCAACATCTTGTGAGCCTTGTTTCCCTGGCCCTCAACACCCTTATTAAGTCTGCAGTGTGCACACTAGGAAAAAACTGATCAGTAAGAAATCCCCAAGAATGGTAAAGCATAACATACATGAGATATTCTAGTGCTCCCAATCAGCTTCTGCATGCACAACCAAAGTCTTTCAACCCTCTCTCCATCCATGAGTCTGAGCCCTACTCAGAGATGTGGATTATATATAAGCTGACAGAACCATTGATGCACATATGCATGCATCAGGGAAACAGGATCAGAAAAGATGTCATACTGTGAATACAAAGGATATGACTTGACCCATATACATTATGAAAGACTCTCACAAGCTTGCTCTGCAATCCAGGATACAGCTCACATCATATAGAAGGGCCATGGTTGTGTCTGGTGGTAGAAGGGTAAAGAGATACTCAAGAAGGGCCACATCATACTTCTGCTGCTCACCAGGAGTATCAATGTTGGTCAGGAATAGTGGAATATTGTGTCAGCATACTAATGCCATTGATCCCCCATTGTCAAACTTATCCATGTTGGTTTTAGAGTTTGAGCCAGAGCCAGCAACATGTGTTGATTCACATTCATTGATTGCTTTGTTGAGAGCCACAGAATTACAACATTTAGGCACTCTAGCTTGAGCTTGTTCAATATATTTGTCTATGGAGTCCACTAATGATTTTGGAACCATGTATTCCAGGTTGTAAAAATTTAGAGCAGTCACCACTACTCATGAGATGATGGTGATGAAAATTCCCATACAGACAAACATGAATGTCATTGCTACTGTGGAAAAAGATATGCCATAAGGTGAAGGTGCTCAGGCTTGAGGCCTTTTTCAGGTAAGTTGCTCACTCATCAAAAGATTGTCCAAAACTGTTACCGCCAAAACATGACAGACAATGCTTCTGCACAATACAATTGCATTCAGTCAAAGTAGGTGGGGGTGGAGGTCCAAGCTGAGGTGGCATCTCTTCTGTTCTGCCCAGCACAGGAGGCAATGATGAATCTGTCAATGATGTTTGTCTTTTTAGGTTGGTAGATCATACTTCTCTAATAAGAGCCTCAGCCAAAAGAATTGCCGCTTCCATCTTCTATTCAATGCAAACTTGAAGACTATCATACCATTGAATCACATGGCCAAGTTCCTTTCTGAAAGCATCTAGAATCACTTCTCTCCCTATTAAGAATCTTGTTGTAAGTTGTATTGGAATCAAAGCAGGGAAGAGTAAGTACCTTCTAATTCAATAATATAAATCCATGTTGTTGATAGTATGAGTTTAAGACTGTAAATAGGGCATAGACAGCATCACAGGAACACTCAAAGAAGGCATGAAATAAACCAAGTAGATAAACCAATACTGCCATCCTAGGTTGAGTTGGAGCCAATGGAAAGAGTCCATAAGATATAAGGAGCTCTGGAAGCTCCTGACAATTGCAGAACTGGACAGGGATTTTGATGGAATCTACATAAGTTTTGGCATGATAGTTTATGCAAGGATGAGACAAGACTCACAGCTTTGGAAGAGGCAGAGAATAGTTGCAGAATTCATTAAACATCCCTTTTGACATTGAGAAATGAGTTTGCTGGGCATTGAGGAAGCTGTACCAGTTGTGCTGGCTGAATACACTGGAAACAGTTCAACAAGCAATGGTAAAAGATTCTGCTATTGGGTGTACAAGGATTTGGAGGTTTGATCTGGAAGAATCCACTTGAGGTTTTGGTTTGGGAGAGAGCTCAGGTTTTGGAAATTTTACAGAGACTCTAGATCATTCTCTAAGGATGCTGCGGTGATCAGGCTACTAAGTCCTACACCAACTGGGTACCGGCAAGCATTGCTAAAAGTAGAAGAGTTTAGAAATTGGGAAGGCAATAGTGGCAGATGGGTAGGGAGCTGATGGTGGGAAACCACTACCTTATTGTACTGTAGGACCTAGGACACAAAAAGCTCATGTAAAAAATAGGTCTTGAAGGAAATAAAACAAATCAATCAATCAATCAATCTCATGTTGTCAATTCCTCTCCCTTCCCTTGTAATTCCACCACCATCATCATAGCCTTTCCTTGGAGGATTCAATGACTTTGAAAATCATTCTTAAGCTTTGATTCCTTTCATGAAAATACACATTTTTACTAGGGCAATAAGAAATTGGATGATTTTTTAAGGAGTCAGTTTGTTTGTAAAAAACAAAGTAGTGGTGACTCAGTGTCCTATACCATAAACAAGAACAATACAGTATTGAAATGGTGTCTAGACCCAAATAGAAATAAAGAAGGCTCACAAAGAAACAAAATTGAATCAATGAATATATGTTATGTCAATCCAGGATTCTTCACATAGGATTGTGTTCATGTTCAGCCTATTGTGTTTTGAAGGAGGGATAATGAAGGAGCACTTAATAAGAGTGAGGGAGCCTGTGGGAGATGGGTGGGTGGGTGAAGGTGTGTATGTCACTCCAGTCAGGAGACATGATGGAATTTGGAGTCAGAGTCAAATGTGTACATATGATACATACAATGAACTGTGCCCATCAATCAACTGAGTAATGCAGGTAAGTAAGTAGCCAAACTGCATGCTTGTCAGCTGGCTACCAGGGTTAAAGATGACCTATTATGACTTACAAGCATACATTAAATATCCTAAGACAGCCAAGAAGCCCATTGGATACCTCTTCCAATGTGATCCTGCAAAATGGTGCAATCCAGACTATGACTTTGCATATTCCTTGGATGAACCTTCTGGGCACATGCAAGTTGGGAAGGAAATAGCATGTCCTTTATTGATAGATAGCTGGTTCCCTAGTTCTTTGCATTGGGAGGCACTTCAGATGTACATAGAGCTTTGTACTTTTAACAGGTCAAGGTTCAAAGGTTTGCTCTCAGACTGATGTTGATGGGCTGAAGGAACCATATACCTCAGTGATTTGGGAAGCTATTTCTCAATGTCTTGCCAATGATTGATCCAGTCATCTAGAGGCCTCATCTTCTGATCATGATGTATTCTGCAAGAGAGCCACCCCCCCATTGGCACAGTCTACAAAGTTGGATGCAGAGCTCCTAAATATGAGACAATAGTACTCTTTCAAAGTGAACAGATACATTATGACAATACTCAAGCTTTGATCAAAAAGAGCCAGTGGGGGTACAAGTTAGCTGTGACCAAATGCAAAGGACAAATCATTTTGAAAACCAATTATAGTGATGTACAAGAAAAGATATACTTGAAGTGCATCATTTTCCATTGGACTACTTTGACCATTATTCTGATTTTGATGCAGGTGCAAGCATTATCAGAAAACCAATCATGATCATTTTCTGCAATATCTTGATGACAGTCATGATTTTGATTATCTGGAAACTTAGGCTCTGTTTGGGAACACAATCAGAATCAGAATACATATTTTGATGGCAGTTATTTTCCTAATTTAGTGCCATCACTGAGCATCACCTAAAAGAGAAGTGTGATCATCTGTGACCAACATTTTGGACCCTGTCTATCATCTCTGCTATCATGTTCCAGACCCTGCTTACATCATGTGACTTTCAAAAAGGTCTGTTGATATGTTTCTTGAGACCCACAACATTCCTCAAGCTGTTTTTGAAGAATCTAAATTGGTCATTTTGTTATGTAGACCATTTCTGAGGATTTTATCATGTCAAATCATAAGAATTGTATGAACTGAGGATGTTTATTGCAAATGACTGTTGTTGACCTAATCCACTGTATAACCAGATCTCATCTATATGCAACTTGGCATGGAATATTACTTTCCAAGACATAATACAACAGAATGAACAACTTAGATTCTTCAAAAACATCTTAAAAGACCTTTTTTGGAAGTCATGTGATTAGATCAAGTTTGGATGGTGCATACCTTAGAGATAATATAAATATTAGAGATAATATAAATAATCTACAATAATCACTGCTTTAGGAAGTCATGCTGATGGTTATGTCATTGATCACAGTTCTAAAATAGGAAAATCACTGCCATCAAAATACGTATTCTGATTCTGATTGTGTTCCCGAACTGAGCCTTATTCTCATGAAGATGCCCATGAACTTGACTGCACCAAACATATAGTGTTTATCTCACGTTTGGGGCCTCTGATAGAGTGCTCAACAGTGCCCAACTTCTCATTGCAGAAAATTCGTTGTCATATGTGTTACATCCTCCTGGTCAAGTGAAATCCACCAACAGACATGGCCTTAGCTTGTGATCCTACCTTTAATCATACTCGTTTTTGTAACTTATACAATTCTTCTGAGCCAAATGCTGCCAGCACATGCTCTCTTGATGACTCAAGGAAATACCTGAAATGTTCCAGTATCAAATGAAGCAGGAGCAGTTTCAATGCGTACCAAATGACGTTGGAAAATTTTATGAGCAATGGCTAGATGCATCTTTGGGAAGTTTGGTAGAGAGGATAGCAAGATAAACAGACAAAGCTTCTTCTCGAGACGTGCACCAGGAATTTCCTTGAGTGAACAGTCAGTTCTCTTTCAACAATAGCATAATAAGGGATGAGGTACAGAGGATATTATTTGGACAGACTTCCCCTCTATGGAAATCCTTATTCCAGTAGGTCTAGATTGATCAGAAACAAATGTGACGCAGGAACGAAGATGCTTCCTCCTGGTAGCGAATAGCTGTACAATAGTTGTAAGTCCTGTCAATTGTTCCATGGGCCAGAACAGGCCTTCGAGATGCCTGGTGGCTGGCTTCAATAGATTAGTCGAACCAACCTTTCTACAAAAGAACCCTAAGCTCGATACAGCAATTGTACGAAAATGTCCAAAAATCAGAAAAAAACGAGTGGATATTCGGGAAACGATTCTTCAATCAGAGTGCAAGGCCAAAAAAACCAGCTACGATCAGACCAAGAAAACTCATTCCATCTTCCCGACCCATCGCTGTGTTAACCCGGACCGTGATCTGCGCAGGTGCGCCAACACTGCTGGCTGCCTCACCGGACAAGCTGTTCCCTGGCACAGTTGAAGTTGGAGTGGTGCTGGAGCCCTGGGCCACACTAGATACACGCAATGTAGTAATGATGGGCGCGCCCTCACTCGCTCTTGCGGACGGCATAGAAGTCTCAGTAGTGGTAGGCCCTACGACGGATCCTGACGGGGTGACTTCAATTGTCAAATCGTCAAGTATCAATCTAAATGTTCGGAATCAAGGCACGCAAGGAACGTACCTACACCACACTCTTGCGCCTGAAAACTCAGGGCCGTCTGTTGCTCCTCTGTCGTACAATCCTGTTTGAGACATTGTGCAGCTTCTTGCTGGAACTCAGAGGACGCGCATATGCAAGTTGGGTCAGTACTACATTATCATCGAACATGGGTCAGTCACAGCTGAAATGGAGAAAGAAAAGATATACAAAGTGCATCCAACAGCCTGAGCGGCAGGCTCGACACAG
>JABAKA010008263.1:0-10917 GCA_018857285.1 Termitomyces sp. Mi166#008 | reverse complement strand
GGGAACTTGTTTAGATTATTAGCAGGGTAGGATTGAAGCTAGAGGGCTAAAAGTAGGACTAGAAGAAAGGGCTGAAGGAGAATAAAGGAAAATTATAGTGAGGCAGAGAGGTGAAAGGTGGAGAGAGATAGGTCCCCTGACATCACTTCTCTAGTGTGTGGTGTCTCAACGTGCAGGGTAGAAGAAATTCTGGATTGCTCTGTCAATTGGTAAAATAGGGTAGTGTAAGGGAACAGATAACTGTGGGATTCCAACCAAGAGGTGGGCTGAGCAAGGCCTAGACAAATGACAAGCAAATGATGAGTGAGCTACAAAGGCAGGCCAGAGGTAAGCAAGAACACAAGTGAGCACTGACAACAGGAGGGATGTCACTGGCAGCCTTATAGTTGGTTTACTGGATAGGCTTGAGAAACACTGCTATTGTTAAGTCTGAGGATGTTTCATCCTATAAGCTTCCTTATATACTACATCTCTGGTACCTATGACTAACACTATATGACACATTGGCCCAAGGTATGTAAAGAGAAATGACTAACAATAATCAAAGATGAGTAATGGTCTGATTGATGACTCATAGAAAACAACTAATACTGGCAGAAGAGGATAAGGAAATGCTAAGTAGTTCAGATGACAGATAAAAGAATGCTGAGCATACCAAACTAAGCTAAACTAAAATGGATATGTCTCTATAAGCAACTAGTCCCCTTACAGATAGATTCCTTGGATGGCTTGAGGAGCATTAGGGTGTTGTTAATAAAACTCTTGGTGTAGAGCAGGTGCATGGACATTCTCCTGTGGTTCTCAAGATATATCCTTGATGCTATAACTCTTCCACTTCACCTTGAACTGGAGCTTATGCTGAAAGAGACAACTGTCCAAAATCTCCTCCACTTTATACTCCTCCTTGTGGTTGATCAGAACTGGTGGTGGTGGTAGATTTGGATGGTGGCCAGGAATAGGGTCTTTAGAGGCAGGAAATAGCTTTATCATGTTAAAGACTGGGTAAAGTTGGTGCATTTTCATAGGTAGCTTTAGATGATATGCTAGAGGGTCTACTTGTCATTCAATTACAAATGGTTTTAGATGATGGTGAAATAGCTTTTATGAAGGCTGAGTAGTCATGATATTCAATTTATCTAGGTATACTTGATTCTCTGGCTTGTACTGTGGTGCTAGCATGCATCCTCAGTCATAGTATTGGGCCATGTCATCCTTTGCCTTAGCTAATGCTGTCTTTGCCTTTCCCTATGCTATTTTCATCTGATCTACAAACTCATTCACTGATGGATGTGTACAAGGCTTGAAGCCCATCTGAGAATGACAGCCAGTGTCTTGGAAGAATAGGAACATTTGTGTGCCAGTGTAAACATGGTTGTTATACTGGAACTCCACATCTGGAAGCAGCTCATCCCAGTTATCTTGCTGCTTAGTGCAGAACAAGTATAGATACTGTTCTAGCTCCTGATTAACATGCTCTGTCTGGCTATCAAATTGAGGGTGATAAGCAGTGGAAGTGTGAAGCTTCACATTAAGAAGATGGTAGAGCTCTCGAGTAAACTCTGCAATAAACTGTGGTCCTTGGTCAGAGACATAGGCATTAGATAGGCCATGCAGCTTCCAGACATTTATAGAAATTGGCAGCTTCTATAGCAGAGCATGATGTGTAAGTGGAGATGAAATGAGCTCACTTACTACAGAGGTCCACTACTACTATGATAATGTCATACTCATAAGCATCTAGTAGCTCCACTATGAAGTCCACTAAAGATATGCTCCAGCACTCTGCAAGGATAGAAAGAGGATGAAGCTGTCTCATAGAGAGTTGATGACAAGGTTTGGTTCAGAGACAGAGGTCATAAATGCTAGTGTAAAAGCCAATGTACTATGACATCTAAGGCCACCAGTAGTTGTGGAATATGAGCTCCAAAGTCTTCCACCTGCCTGGATGACCAGCAATGCAGGAGTTATGATGCTGTTCTACAATTTGCTTTTGAAGTTCAGGGATGTTAAAGACATAAATATGCTCTTAGAAGATGAGCAGGTCATCCTGTAGAGCCCATTTATCTGTGCATACCAATTTTACTCTATTCTGTTGATTGGCATACAGGACCATAGCTGCTTTGGCCACAACATTCTTTTATGTGCTCTGCAATTTTCTTGTCATATATTCCTAAGGATGTTCACTCCATCCTCTTGGACTGCCATACTTTTAAGAGCACAAATAGCAAACAGCTCTGGCTTGAGGAGGACAATGTTGTTATTATTATCCATTTCTGTGCCATGGTCAGCTCACCAAGACAGTGCATCTGGCTTGCCTATGCTCTGTCCAGGTTTATAGTGCAGTGAAAAATCAAAGTTGGCCAGATACAAGGACTATTGAGCTTGATGGTGATTGAGCTTTTTTGCCATCTGAAAGTACTGGAGGTTCTTGTGGTCAGTTCAAACTTTAAACTTGTGCTGTGTACTCTCAAAAAAATGCTGCCACTCCTCCAAGAATTGAATAATTGCGAGTATCTCTTTGTCATGGATCTTATAGTTCCACTCCACTGCATTCAAGCTCTTTGAATAAAAGGCTATGGGATGCTACTTGCCATCCTCCTTAGACTGCTGAGACAGTACTGCTCTAGTAGCAAAGTCTGAACTATCAGCTTTAACATGAAAAGGAGCATTGTCATTGAGGAATAGAAGGACAAGTTGAGAGATAATAGCCTGTTTTAGAGCATCAAAGGCAGCTTGCTGCAGTGCTCCTCATTGCCAAGCAGCATCCTTAATTATAAGGTCAAAGAGAGAAAGTGCATGGTGTGAGAAGTCTTTGATGAATCTTTAGTAGAAGTTGGTGAAGCCTAAAAAGGCCTGTACTTTCTTGTTCTTGAGCTCTGGCCACTTCGTTATACCAGCCACTTTCATGGAGTCCATCTCTGCCATTTTATGTGAAATGATTAGCTCAAGGTACTTAACCTTAGTCTGCTCAAACTTGCACTTCTCAGGCTTGAGGTAGAGCTGATGTTAGTGAAAGCATTTCAAAACGATGCATGTGATCTATTGATGCTCCTCTAGTGTTTTAGTATAAATGAGGATATCATCAAAGTAGACACAGACCATACCTTTTGCAATTAGGTCATGAAAGATATCATTCATCATCATCTAAAAAATAGCGGGACTATTTGTGAGCTCAAAGAACATTATCAGAGGTTTAAAAAGTCTGCAGTTGGTTTGAAACACAGCCTTCCACTCATCTTCTTCTTTGATGTGCACATTGTTATAGCTCCAATGAACATCAAACTTGGTGAAGTAGCATGCATCTTGAAGGTTGTTGACTAGTTCAGAGGTAAGTGAAAGGAGATAGTGATTCTTCACTGTCATTGCATTCAGAATTCGGTAGTCCTGAACTAGATAAAGAGATCCATTCTTCTTGATGAAGAAGACTGAAAAGGCCATCAGAGACTTCAAAGAGCATATTTGTTCAGAGTTGAGATTCTCTTGCAAGAATGCATCTAGCTTATCCTGCTTCTGAGGAGCAAGGAAATATACTTTACAGCTAGAAGGTTCTGCATCTGGAACAAGTTCAATCAAATGATTCCACTGTTTATGCTCAGGGAGTGAGCTGAACAATGCCTTGAAGAACATATCTTCAAAGTCCTGAAGATGATGAGGAGCTGTGCTACATCAGAGTTTGAGCTGAGAGTTTGCCATGAATGCTTAAGCCAGGTGCTGAGATGTAGTCTGATCAGCCTGGATCTCTACAGCCGTTGGCAGTGGATACAGTTTAATAGCATAGATTCTATTATCTACCTTTATAGCCTCATCTGGAGACTCTGAGTCTGGAGCACTGATAAACTCACCTTCACATTTATCTTTCTGCTGGGTTTCATTTCTCATACTCTAGATGTCCTTATAGAGGGCCTCTTTATAAGGGAATGCTAGAGGAGGAGGATTCAACAGGTCAATGTCAGCAAAGAGAATATGCCCTACACAACAAGCATATATAGCAGCATGCTCATGGACTAATGCTCTGTGCTCCTCTCAGATCTTGTTGGTGCAAGTAGAACAACGCTGAGGGCACCTATTTATGTGCACCTCACCCTTTAACCAAATACTCTCTAGATTGTGCTTTCAAAGCCAAGTGAAGCCCAGGATCATGTTTTGCTTTACAAGGCTAGTAATAGCAAAGATAGCACATTTCAAATGAGAGTGGCAGTGCAGAATAAGATCCACCACAGAGTGGATAGATTCTGCTTTATTAAGAGTGCCATTGATGTTGTATATAGAGATAGGGTGAGAGAGAGGTCTAGTAGTTAGGCAGTGTTGTTTCATATAGTTTGTATCAAGGAATAAATCTATTGCACTATTATTCAATAAGGCAACAATGCTCCAATTTTGTTGTATGTCAGTGGTCTCAACCTCTACATTCAGACATAGAGAGTTTGAGGATGGAGAGAAGGCAACAACATACCAATGAGGAAGGCATTGTTTCTAAGCAGGAATTTGGGGACAAGAGGATAAAGAAAAGAGAACTCTGATTGAGCCTTTAATTGAGGAAGGGTTTTGTACGTTGAAGAGGGTGCTTCCAAGTTCAGTCATCAAATTGTCAATAAAGAAACATGTATTGTTAGGTTCTATAAACAGACAAGCAAACTGATTAGCACTAGGCAGTGAAGGTGTACAACTCATTTGTTGCTCAACTAAAAATTCTCTTCCTGTTCAGTGGATGGAGCTGCAGAGCCCATTTTAGAAAACAGATCCACCAATGGAGCATCAGAAGAGGAGTCTCCAAAGCATCCTTCATAGCCAAAAGCTGAAGCAGAAGCTCCTCTTGCTCAGAGGAAGAAAGATAATGCACCTCCAGTCCTTGAAGACAGTAGTGTGCAAAGTGGCTGAGTTTTTTGCAGCAATGGCATAAGAGAGATATTGATGCACATTGGTGAGAGGCATCTATTTCTATGAGGATTCCTGAAAATAGAGATTGTGCTGCTGCTAGAGGTGGTGGAGTGATAAAGAGAATATGTACAGCAGAGAGAGGACAAGTGACTGGCAACTGAAAAGAATGATGGACTGAATGAGAAGTGTTAGGATGTTGCAGCTCATGCGTTAGCTCCATAAGCTGCCATTAGCTATTCACTCTTCCAGGTCATTAAAAAACCTAAAGTGCATATGTTGAGGCATGGTCCAACTTCATATATAAGGACCCAGGCAATTTTCAAGGTATCAGAAGCAAAAGCTTTCAAACATTTGACCTTAAGCAGCTAAATGAGCTTGCTTCAATGGCATTAATAAGGGCATTTTCTAAAGAGTATTCAGCATTCACCTTCACTCTTCTTCTTAAAGATGATTTAGACAAGGCCTAAAATTTACCAGGCCTTTGTTATAGAGGATGCAAAACTCATTGTTGTGCTGATGATTCTGCTGCTGTAATAGCTATGTCTGCTACTGCATTAGCTGAAACTAGCTGTGACTTTTGCAATTAGCAAGGCCATATGCAAGCTAATTGCTGCAAATATAAAGCAGCTCAGCAACAAGCAAAGCAGCAGACTAAATCATACATTAGCAAAGGCAAAAAAGGCCAGCAGCAAGCCAATACAGCTTCTAATGAAGACAAGTCCAAAAAAGATAATGCAGAATTTGCTGGAAATGCAAGTACTTGTTTACTAAATCATTCAGATCCTTCTCTTTTCATTCAAGGATTTCAGACTCAGGAGCCACTTGCCACCTGACTCCACATCAAATTTGAGTCCACAATTATGCTCTTTATCACACTCCAGTCAGGTTAGCAGACAACACTATTATTTATTCAGCTGAAATTGGTAGAATTGTATTCCATCCAGTCCAAGGTAAAAAAGTCTGATTTTTAAAGTTTCACAGAGTCTTCTTACATGTTCCATTATTACTCTAAAATAATCTCTTATCTTGTACATATTTGACTAGAAAAAAAGACTATAACATTTATATTGATGACAAAGCCATGTACTTCTAGTTAAATGGACAAAAGACTGTGCTACAATCAACTCCAACAACTCTACTTGTTTAGATGGCTGTACAGCACTTATTTGAGAGTCTTTACATTTTACTAGCACATTACCACTTTATACATTTTACCAGCATATGACTACTTTATTTGACACTTTGACATTGCAGATTTGCTTTGATAAGAAGTTGATAGTTGATATGAACTTGACTTCTGCTGCAAAACTTAACCCTATCTGCAAACCTTGTTTAGCTAGCAAAATGCACTCTAATCTTTTTCCTCCTTCTAATAGCCATGGCATCTAAACCATTAGAATTGATCCACACTGATGTACATGATTCTCTTCTAGTCTTTGCTATTGAAAGGTACCATTACTGGATCACATTCATTGATAATTGCATCAGCTTTAAAGCTGCTATGACTTTAAAGAAGAAAAATGATATATTTAATGCTTTTAAGACATTTAAAGCTTATGTTAAAACTGTACAGGATAATAAAGATGGAGAGTACATGTCAAAGGAGTTTACTGCATTTACTGATGCATGTGAAATTGAAAGGAAGCATACAACATACAATAGAAGAGGACATCACTACTATGCTCAATAAATCTGATTTATCAGCCTCATTCTAGGCACATTATTTACATACTCAAATTTATATTTTAAATTGCATTTTAACAGCAGCTCAGTCAATCATTTCTTATGAGGGCTGGCATAAGTGCAAACCAGATGTTTTTCATTTCCATGTTTAAGGATGCAAAGTCATGATCTAGAGCCATTTTACTTTTTTTTAAGTGTGCAAATACATAAAAACTGCTTTAAATACTCTATTTCACTCTCTTAACATCAATATATTGTTGATATGTTAAGACCGTTACAGAATAAATAATTGCAATTCAGTTTTTACTTTAATGATATCTGATTTTGAGCTTTTTAAAGCCATAGCACCAAAATAAAGCTATAGCACTACAGAATAAAGCAAAAGTGGAGAAAATGCACAATGTTTCTTATTTAAATGCAATTGGCTCTTTACAGTATTTGACTACAATGATAAAGTCAAATATTGCTTATGCTATATCATATTTAAGACAATTCAACTTATTTTCAGACCTCAAACATTGGGCTGCTGTTAAACATTTATTATATTAATATAAAAGAACTATAAATTATAAACTCCATGTTAATACTAACTTTGGCATTTTACTATTCATTACATTTTGTAATGCTTCTTATAAAGATTGTTTTAATTCTGAGTGCTCAATTGATAGTTATTGTTAAAAATAAAAAAGTGACTATACTAAAAATAAAACTTAGGACTTCTTAGAAATGCACCCTATATCATGCTTTAGCTATTGAGCTATATAGTTTGATTATATAAAGAGTTAAAAGGTTATGCATATTATATGCTATTAAGGCTTGAGATAATTTTTATTACTTTTATTAAAGCTTACTGTAGAAGTTAAAGCACTGAACAATTTATGTGGAAATTCAAAGCTTTATAACTGTTATGTGACTTATTCTGTTATTATTTAACACATTTTTTTAACATGGCAAATCATATGATAATTTGTTATTCACAATTTTATTATAATTATAAGCAGACTGATTTCAAGCACATAAAAATGCCAAAGCCTATAATTTGATAAAAACAAACAAAGCACAGAAGACTGAATAATTATTAAAGCTAAAGTTCTAAATTAGAAACTAAGCATATTAAAAATAAGTAAAATATTAATTTGAAGTTCTGAGTTAAAATTAAAAACTTTAAATGAATTTATTTAAATATATATATTAAAAAATAAATAATTTATGTAATAAAACTAAATAAAAACACATGTAAATAAACTAAATAAAAAAAATTCAATGTAAAATTAAATAAAAACACATGTGAATAAATTGAATAGCAAGAAATTAAATATGAGACTGAACAGGGACACATGTGAATGAATAAAATAGAAAAAATATCAATAAAAAACACATGTAATAAAAATATTTAAAAGCTATATATAGTTTATTTGATACTTATGTTTTTAATTAAAAATCACAGTTCATTATTAAATTTACTTAAGAGCTTTATCACCTTTTTAATGTGAAGCTTTATATTTTCATTACTTATTATTGTGAATTTAATAGTTAAACAAAATATATTAATCAGAAGCTAAAATAATATCTACATTTATTATATAAATAAGCAGCAAAATAAATTATTTTTAAATATAAAATTTTAATATAACAGCTATATTTATGCTGTTATACAAATGTCTTAATTTTTTCTTAATATTGGCTGCCATTCATCAATATAGTAAAATAAATTTTTTAATTTGATTATTATTAATAATAAAGCTATTAGCTCAAGCAATAAGCTTTAATAAATGCCTTTATTAGCATTAGCTTTTTTTTAAGCTAAAAAAATATAAATTTAAAAGACTTAAATTAAATATTTAAATATTATTATTTTATATAAATAAGCTAAAAATAGACTTTGCCAAAGTTGCTAATATGATGGAGTGGTCAGCCTTTTAAAATAAAATAAAAATGCAATTATTTTTTTAGCTTTATTAACTTTTACTCTCTTTAACTTTAATAAAAAAAATAAAGATAAAAGAAATTTTAATAATGAATCTTTAACTTTTTAAAACATATAATGACTTTTAAGCTTATTGACATTTTTTTAATAATTATTATTTTTGATAAAAATAAATAAAGCATAAAAGATTTATATTTATTAAAGCTGAAGTTTTAAATTAAGAATTAAGTGTATTAAAAATAACTAAAACATTAATTTAAAGTCTTTGACACTATTTTTAATGCTTATAATAATTTGTTTTTTATTAAAAAAAAGAAAAAGAAAATTTGTATAAGTTTGCAACAAAAAAATTAAAATTTACATTTTTAAACATTTAATCTTGAGCAACTAAATAAAAAGCTTGCTTCAATAACATTGACAAAAGTACTTTTTAAAAAGTATTCAGCATTTATTTTTATTTTTTTTCTTAGAAATAATTTAAACAAAGTCAAAATTTACTAAATTTTTATTATATAAAAAATATACAATGTCATTATTATGCTGATAATTTTATTATTGTAATAGCTATATTTGTTGCTGTATTAACTGAAATTAGCTGTAACTTTTGCAATTAACAAGGCTATATACAAGCTAATTGTTGCAAATATAAAGCAGCTTAATAATAAGCAAAATAGCAAATTAAATTATACATTATTAGCAAAAGTAAAAAAAAGCTAATAGCTATGAGGGAACTCATTGGACAAAATGATTGAAATCAACATCAACTTTCACTTTCTACATGTGACTCAATTAAATTCAAACTTCGATTAAAAGAGTTGAACTGCCAATGCACATCGATTTTGAATCTTCGTTCTGCTTCGAAACTTACCAACTGGCAGTGTCCACAAATCCAGCACATGACTGGGCTCTTCAGTCAGCTGATTTCTTGGGGGAGAAGGCTCTGTGTAAGACATCACTTTTGTACATTTTTCACTACCTTTTCCTCCCCAGACTTGGCTTATAGAGGCTCATAATGGACCTTCCACCAAGGAAGGCATGTCAACATCCAGGATGTCAGTGCACACACTTTCAGCAACAGTTGGTACGTATTCCTAAAACATTCTATCTATTGTATTATGTGCATACTTGTCTTATAATCTAGCCACACACTTGCTGGTGCAGACATCACTATGAAGACCATGCCATTCTATCATCAGTTACTCATATCAATCCTCCATCAAGAGGCACATTTGGCTTATGCTCAAGATTCCAAGAGGTCTGGATATGTCTTTATCCAACTGTGCTTACTCATTTTAAAGCCCTCGAGTAATTGGATGATCGATACCACTTGTTTGAGCTGCCAGAGCAGTTGACTTCAACACGTTCGTCTTCCATATGTTCTATTCATATGATATTATTGTGAAAAAAAAATTGAGATATATCTATGAAGTGCATCTGTCAATTCTGCAATTACTTCTGTTCCTGTCCAGGGGGCTACTGCACCGTCTATTATTGCCTGGAATCCCCCTGCTCCAGCAGCTGTTGGAGCCTCTATCAATGATTGATGCATTCAGCATGCAGCTCAAAGTGCTGCAACTCACGCTGCTTATAGTCCAACATGGGGCAGGCGTTCAAGTGTTCTGAGAGCTCCAGGACCAAGCCACCATCCCTACCTCATGCATGGTGCTAGTTCTAGCTTAAGATCCACTACTGCTCCTGGTGCACTGCAAAATCAGTATCTTCTTGCTATCTTGCCATATGGGGTATGTGTTTATATTCTTATGTAAATGATATGTTGACATTCATTCATTCAAGCTCTCTACTTTGTTTACTGATGACAACCTGGCCCATGGCCAATATTCTGAGATCAGGATTCATTAGCATCAAATTACCAGATATGGCTATCTTGTGTCAACTAGGATGTTTTTCTATGCTTTCAGACTCTTCTCCATGTGCATCGACTCCATCTAACACAATCACAAGACAGCAAGCCTCTTCATCTTATGATTCTGATGACAAAGTATGTTTTTTTTCACAAATATTTTATATGTCTGGCTAATATCAACTTATAGCTACCAAATATCCCATATATGTTTCAAGAGCACTAGCAAACTCCTGCATCATTTCTCCTTGATGTAGCCACACTGCCAGCACCATCTACCTCCCCTGTCACTTTTCTACATCGAGGACCACTTCCTTTCACTGCGAGATCACCATCATCTCTTTCACATATGTCAGCACCTACACAGAATGTCAATGTCACCACAGTCCATGTGTCAGAGCCTACACAAGCAAGCTATGCCTCAGCAACTATGCAGACGAGACTTGCTACTCCATCATCCACCTCCACCTTGCAGTCACGCTACTATCCGATACATGCAAACACATCTGCTTGGCGAAGTTACATTCAGTTAGAAGCTATTTGTCATGGAAGAAGTTTAGATAGCAAC
>JABAKA010008261.1:0-11092 GCA_018857285.1 Termitomyces sp. Mi166#008 | reverse complement strand
TGTTTAGTCACATGACCCATTGCATCACAAAAAAACAAGAAAATTTTGAAAAATTAACTATTTCGCAATTAGAACCTTTTGAGGCTTATCACTGCTATTATGTAGGACTCATACATATGTGATGCTGGTATGTGCAAAGTTATAAGCATCAGCTGATTTAAGAAATGGAAGTATTAATGCCAAAAATAATATGTAAGAAATCTTCAGATCTTGAAATGTCAGCTGCTAGTCATGTGTAAATCAGATGCTGGTACCAAGTAACTAGACATGTCAAAATCATTTTCCTTTTTGTTTTTTTCTGCTAATAGATATTTTAGAGGCTCATCATTGTTCTATTGGTTTGCCTCTATTGACCAACTATAGTGACTGGTTCACCTGACTGCAATGGTACAATGCTTTCGGGCTGTACCTGAATATGCCTACATATGAGGCAAAACTTGTGCCAGTTCCTGTCAGTCATTATTTTTACATCCACAATTGATCACAGTATATACTACACTATAATCATCTAGAGTCTGCAAATCCTTACTCTGGCATCACTATTAATGCTGCTATACAAGTCAATTGTCAATCAACTTTCAGATACATTTTGGGCTGGGCCTTGGCTCTCACTGCTGTGAATGTGTGCATAGTCTTCATAAGAGTGTGGGCCACCATTGCTACCTAGCCCCATTATTATGCAAACACGATTGAAAATTACAATCACTTTCATCTTGATACTCTTTTCAAGAAGATCAATTCAGCAACCTTCACTCTTTGAAGGTTGCATTTTGAGCTTAATCAGGCAGAAAACTTTAGTGACATTGATGTTATTCACCTCCTGCTGGCAAATTTGATTCCAGCAGTATAGGTAGATCATGCCTACACCTACAGTATCTGGTATCTAGATCATCACTGGTCAGACAGTGTGCTGCATATCAACATGTACCAACATGTTAACAACAATTGTCATCATTATCTTAAACAGTATGGTGAGTGTCAGGGAACTGGTTCTTGGACTGTCCATCTCTAGCTCAGCTTAGCTCCAGATCATCAGCATTGCCTTCTTAGGCAACTCTAGCTGTCTCTCAGGCTGCCTGGCCCTATCCTAACACCTCTTATCAACGTCTTCTCCACCATTTGAGTTAGCTGGCCTCATGGCCACCCTATGTCACTAGCACAGCCTCTGCTAAGCCTCAGTTGGTAAGTCTGGCTCATGTCAGCACCCTTGGCATTGGCATGCTTGGTAAGCCTAGCACATCAGCTGATAGTTGACAATTACACATCACTAATACATACCGGCCCACTTAGCCAATAGCTCATAGTCAGCAGCTCCTGCTTAGCATATAGAGATTAGTCATAGCACTAGCCAATGTAGTATATAGGATGGACTGGGGCATGGTACATCCTCAGTCCTGTCAATAGCAGTGTCTCTGAGTCTACACATTGACACAACTGTGAGTGCCTCCAGTGATGGCCTTGGCTCCTGCTCACTCTTGCCTCTACGCCTCTCGCTTGCTGCCCACCTCAGGCCCCCCAGTGCCCTAGTGCCTAGATCACCTGCCACTTGCTGCCTCCTGGGGAAGGGGGCCAGGTGGTGGGTGGTGGCTAAGGTTCCCATGGATGGCTGATCCCTTTACAGTGAGCCATCACATATGCATGAATATGACAACTGATATACACCCACTCTCAATGATTGAGGACACTTATATGTTCTCATTCAATTGCTAGAGGAAGGGAGTCAAGAACTCTTAGAGAAGTCCTGACTATGATACAGCAAAGGAGGTAACTTTATCTACTTCCTCAATCACCCTTGCAGTGTAATAGAGGCTTCAATTAGCCTCCACTTTCAACCTGGCCCTTCCTCTACCATTGCCACTGCCTGCAAGGCCAGTTCAACTAACCTCATCAATCCTCAACACTAATTCAGCTGCTGGAGCAAGCATGTCTACTCTGCCTGCATTCTCATCCAGCACTTCAGAAGTGAGTGCACCACCTCTAAACCTAATTAAAGAGGTGAAGATGACTCTAACAGCTGGCACTATCAAATTGTCTTCTGCCCTGCCAGTTGACAAAAAGAGCATCACAGTAACTAGTGCTGCTGAGAAGCCACTTGACTGGAGCAAAAATGTAGAGAGGGCAATGTGCAATGACACTCTGCTTATCAGTGGACATGGATAACTGATGACTGTTCTAAGTTGATATTACTAGGGCTCAGTTGGATTCAACTGGGCTAGATTTAACATGAAAGTGACTTCTACACTTTCAGTCTGCTGCAACTAGCCTGAATGGCTGGAAGTGGTGCAGAAATATGTGTTGAGTTACTTCTATAACCACAACAGCAGAAAAATCAAGACATTTCAGTTTTGTTCTTTAGGGACAGGATGCTGAATCCCACCTCATATACTGCTTGACCATGATATGTAGTGAGTCCATAAATGGACTCAAGGAGGAGTATGTATCAAATATTAATTACAATTAATATCTTAATTATAATTAATTTACTATTACTTACTATTTGACATCACTTTTCAGTAATGCCCATTTAAATAACCTATGTTATATAATGTAAGGGCAGCTTTGCCCTTACTTTACTAGTGTAGCAGAATCAGTATCTGGTCTGACTTACACTGGATGAACTGTAAGTGGCAATTCAGTAATGAATACCATTACAGAGGAACAGCACATCCTAGAGCACACTCCTTATTGATACTTGTTGGCTGTCTCCTGTATCTGGCAATTTCAACATGCTTCAATAGAGCATTTGGAGTTCAACAGCTCACCTAATATCTTGACTCATATGCAACTCCTCATTGGAATGCAGCTATACATTTAGTTTGATACCTCAAAGGCACACATGACTTGCAACTACATCTGAGGAGCCAAGTGTGATATAGAACTCACTGGCTTCACAGATTTAGACTGGGCCAGCTGCCTTGATACCAGACAAAGTGTTGGAGGATATGTTTGGAGCCTTGGTTCTGGAGCGATATCATGGGCAGTAAGAAAGCAATGGATAGTCATGACATCATCATGCAAGGCTGAGTACATGGCTGCTTTTGAAAGTGCTCAAGAATGCATCTGGCTCTGAGCACTACTGAAAAACATTGGGCACAACTTTACATCTCATCCCACACAAATATTCTGCAATAATGACCCTGTAATTGTGCTGTCCAAAGATCTTCTTCTGCATTGTCAGGTTAAGCATGTTGACATAAAATATCATTTTCTTTGTGAATGCATTCAATCAGGTGAGCTAATTCTACATCAAGTTCCTTCCAAGGAAAACACTGCTGACATCTTCACTAAAGCCCTCCCCACCCCTGTTTTCCAACCCCTTTAGCCCTGCCTTGGTCTTCACTGACTTTGCCATGATTCCATGTGAGGAGTAATGTCTCTGGTGAGAAAGAGTGTTGGACTTTGATGGCATCACCACAGACACTCACTGTGTCAGGGACAATGGCTCATTGTCCACATCCTTGGATATATATATGGACCTTTCATAGACAGCACCCTTGGTCATTTGTACCAGACTGAGGGTGAGTAAATACATTCAATATACACTACATATTTACTGACTGTGCTAAAGCATCATACATATATTGATCTACTAGGTACAGTCTAATATTACTATCACATTTACTGGGTTGCAAAACCACAGGGAGTTACAAAATGTGTTTTTTTTAAGAGATTGACACACATTTGGACCTGATCCTCTCTTAATTCAAGTAACATAAGCTTATTATTGTTTGGATCTTCGGTTTGGTGTGAATTGAGCTTGGTGTTGCATGGCAATTTCTTGATCAGTGGGGAAAATTTTGCAATTCCTAGAAAGACTGCCCTTGGTCTTAATTTCATGCTCACATTTTTGCTCAAATTTTCAGGAGCAAATTGAGTACATTGTAAAGAAAGACTATGCAGAACTTTGAGGTGCCTTGTGCCATTGGGAGGAGTGTAGAGGGTGAACTTGTGTTTTCCATGACACACTGTGATTTCTTCTGATGAAAATTAAAACTCTGCTGACGTGTCACATCACAACCCTTTCTTTCCTGCCACACCATAATCTTATACAGCTCCAGCCCTGCTAGTGACAAATATTGTAAACTCTTTTCCTTCCATGTCCATCCACACTTGACCCCTTTGATACATCCTTCTACCTGGCCCACCCATTATTATGATGTTTATTATAATTGTTAACCATTCATTACATGTTATACATAAATATTCTCCTACATATTCTGTATCATTGTACATAGTTGCTCAATAATCTTGGCCAAATGCTCTGCTCAACATGTGTCCTTGGTTAGGTCGCAAGCCCGTGGAGATGTGCCGAAGAGGAGATTCAACCAGCAATGTGACACACCGTGACAAAAGTTTTGCAACTCCCTGTTTTTGGGTAGGCATCTGGCTTCCTTCTGAGGCAATTCCACAACACTCAACCACAAAAATAATTTTATAAACATCTAGCTGAGATGCTAGTAAAGGTGAGGTCGATGTGTTGCAATCATCAATTTGCTCAAAATTTTGCAACACTCCGTTAGTGATAGTAGTCATTTGTACTGGACTGAGACATCATACTTATATCAATCTACTAGAATTGAATATTCAGTCTAGATTTCTAACATTGTGATGCACATCATGGACTCACTGTGTGCCAAAACACACTCCATGACAAGCTCATGCTCACAGACCCAAGGATGCACAGTGCCTGTTGGTGAATGGATGCACATGAGTTCCTGCCCTGCAAAGTGATTGATCAGCCTCAAAGTGTGCAAGCATTCTAGCCTTGGCTGGCTTACAATGTACTCATGATGTATGATACCACATCGTGTCACATTCCAGATCTGACACTGTACTCTTGAGATTGTTCAGGATGGGTTGGCTGGTGGGTTGGTGTTCATGTTTCTATGATGAGGGTGTAAGACTGCTCGGTATGTGATTTAGTGCAGTCCTGATCTTTTCCCCCACAGATTGGGTTGTGGTTAACTCTGTCCGGAGACACAATAGGTAGATCTGCGAGGCAGACATACATTTGGACATACAGGCTGACTAACAGGTATGGCTATTACAATGCCTGATAGTAATGACTTATGTTGTATATAGTATGGCCCCCAGTTGTTCACATGCAGACCACGCCGGTAATACTATCCTATCCTATCCTATCCTATCCATGCAAAGAAATATGGACTTTGAAATCTAGAGTTTCTAAATCCCTTCGAGACCTTACGGAAAGTCACCCATTGAAGTCGAATGATTTGGAAATGATTTGATCAAATGTTGCCCTTGATGTGCTGAGTCATCGTCGTTCTCGCTTACCTTTCTGCTTACCTTGTACCTTGTGCTGGCTTACCTTGGGCACCGTCGACAACGTCTTGTACACAGACGAATCATGCCTGAATATGTCTACGCACTGCACGACTTTGCACCCGAACACGAAGACGAAGTGTCCTTCCATGCTGGCGAACGTATTGAAGTTATCGAGAAGGACGAGCAATACGGTGATGGGTGGTGGCAAGTATGTTCTGCTTTGGTATCATGCATATATAATATCGTACTCAATCCGTTTCAACAGGGCCGTAACCTCGCAGGCCAAGTCGGTCTATTCCCACAGAGCTATACCACAACCGCCCCGCCTGAATCTATCGCGCCCTCTATATCCACATCCTCAACAGTCACGGAGATCCCACAAAGTGATGCCAACACCCGTCTAGCCCTGCAGGCCCTCCAGGAGGAGAAAGCATCCGAATTTTCCATTGCAGATCCTACTACCAACATCGTCGCTCCTGTACCTCAATCCCACGCTCCTGCCATCTTTCTCAACAGACAGCATGGTACAGCACATGAAACCGAAAATGAGCCAGAGATGTCAGCGTCCATAACATCGCACCAACGTACCGTCTCCAGCGGCGAAGAAGTCATGAAAGCTACGATGACGGACGTCCAAAAAGCCATTGAGCAGCTCGGACGGTCCAATGCTGCAGGTGACGAGGCCCGGAGCTTCAGTTTTGCTAGCTCGAAGGGGGACGTCACGGAAGGAGAGACTGACACCGAGTATGATATGTCTGACGTTGATGTTGGACCAAGCACCGCGGGTGGGGAGACTTGGCATAAGGGTGCTCGTACGAAGCTTGCGGAACGGGCGAAGAGAGCTGTAGAGGAAGCTGAGAAGCTTGAGGCAATGATGAACGGTACTTCAAATCGCGCGGCGCCCCCGATCGATGTCGAGATGAGTGATGAGAGTGAAGGTGAGGAAGAGTATACGACACATTCGGTTATGTTTTCGAGGGAGCATCCGCATATACCGGAGGAAGCTGAGGAAGATGAGAGGGAGGTGGGTGACTTGAAGCGGTCGTCTGGAATGGAGCGGCAGCAGAAGTTGAATTCGAAGGATAATTTGTCGGTCGAGACGGGGACGATCGGACAGGAGACAAGCAAGCTCCAGGAACCAGAGACTGCTACTGCAGAACAAACATCATTCCACGTGTTCCACCCGCCTTCGTCGCCTTCCCCCAAGCCTGAATTTCAGACTCAACAGCCCACAAAGCCGGCAGAACAGACATCATTCCCTGTGTTCCACCCGCCTTCGTCGCCTTCCCCCGAGCCTGAGTTTCAGACTCAACAGCCCACACTGCCGGCGGAGATGAGCAGCGATAGCAACACAAACGACCAGGAGCGGTACCGCGAGTCCTTCGTCGCACTTCCCTCTTCCAACTCGTCGGCTACCGCAGAACATTCTAAGCACAACAGTGTTGCTTCCACTGTATCCGCGCGTCCTTCAGTCTTGGGGTTGTCGCAACCGCCGCTTACCGCTTCGTCGGTCCAGACGGCGTTCGTTGAGGCTCAGGTAGATAGTTGGGACAACACTATTAAGAAAGTGGAGAAAGAGAAGAAGCATCCCTCAGAGTGGGACGTCGGTGAAGTCGTTGAATGGCTCAAGGGAAGAGGATTCGATCCGGACGTTTGTGAGAAGTTTACTGGTACGCGCTTATTCACATCCAATCAATAATGAGTAACTTTCATTTATAATTCATTAACAGAACAAGAAATAACAGGCGACGTTCTCCTTGAACTCGATGTCAACCTCCTCAAAACCGAACTAGGCATAATGGCATTCGGCAAACGCATGCGCATCGCAAACGCCATCACTGAGCTTCGTCGCCCTCCCTCCTTCATCTACACTGACCCTGTTGCCGGAAGTGGAGGTCCGGGCTTGGTGTCCCTGCAGCGGTCCCCATCATTGATGGTACCGCATTCACCGTCGAGTATTGCGCATTCTCCAGCTGGACAGGGACAAGGACAAGGGCATACAAGGGGGCAGAGTCATGCATATTCAACTCGTTCGTTCCCTGGTTCGGGGTCTGTTGGCGGGGTGGGTGTGGGGCAGGTGTCTAGCTATCCCCCAGTGCAAGGGAGTTCGATGGTGTACGGGAATGGCAATGGGGGATATGTCGAGAGTCCAGAGGCAATGCATCATGTGCCGCTGGGTGAGCAGGCGGGACAAGGATACCCTGAGTCAGTGGGGATAGGGACGTCGGCGTCTGCGCCTACAATGGCGACTGGGAACGGGAAGATGAATGTGAGTTTTCTGTCTTACCAGGGAAAGTGGTACCGATATGGATTATTGAAGGGCCGTCCTGCGAACCTGGTGCTTTCGCCAAGTGATGGGGTGTTGAAGACGACCGCGGTTGCTGTGTCAGGTGTTCGGGAAGAGGAGAATCAAGGAGCTGCTAGTGACGTTAGTCACTTTTACTTTTCATGTCAATTATCATCCTTACACGCAGCTCCACAGAGCGAAACACAACCCACAGGAAGCATGCGCCGCCGTCTCTTTGGGCGCTCGTATGACTCCAATAACAGCTCGAAACTTGATTCTTCCTCCCGACATTCGAGAGACGGATCAATCAGCGGCAAAGGCTCCTTTAGCGCCGGGGCATCGCCGACCGTGCCTGAGAATGGGAAGGGGAAGGTTAAAGAGAAAGAGAGAGAGAGGAAGAAGAAGAGTGGTGATAGCACCACAGGGAAGGGCACTGGGGATCGGTTGAGTATCTTTGGGAGTACGTTCGGAGGGACATTGGGGAAAGGGAGGAAGCCCCCGCCGAAGTATTCAAAGTTTGTTTCGTCTTTTTTTAGTGTTAGGTTGGTGGGTTGAGCTGATACATCTATGTGCGTAGTGCGATTGATGAAGCGAGCTCGGATCACTCCCCGCTCTCATTTTTCGGACTTTCGAGCAGTTCGCGCAAAGTTTCTGACGCAACTACCGCCGTCTCTCGTCGCGACAAGGAAAAAGAACATCCTACTACATCTTCCGATACTGCCACCCCCAAGACTAACATGCCCAAGCAGTCTACGCCCAAGAGCTCTGGAAAAGAACCTCGGGACCCTGCACTGCTTAGAAAGCGTACATCATCTGCGCCTGCGCCGCCACCAATGAATATTCCTGTGGGCTCGTTCAAACAGGGAATGAGTATACTGGAGCAGATCGGTGAAGCAGATCATAGAGGATGGATGAGGAAGAGGGGGGATAGATATAATAGTTGGAAGTTGAGATATTTCGTACTCAAGGGACCGGATTTGTATTGTTTGAGGAGCAACAGTCCCGTGGTAGGTTACCAGTGCTCTTCTCATGCTTGTATTGCTAATAGCTCATTGATTATGGATATATAGGAGACAAAAATCAAGGGATACGTGAACATCATCGGATATAAGGTTACGGTTGATGAGAACGTGAATCCGGGACGATATGGATTCAGGATTGATCATGAGCATGATAAGACTCATTACTTCAGCTCGGATGAGAAGTCCACAATCCGAGATTGGATGAAGGCGATTATGAAGGCTACCATTGGGCGGGATTACACAAGTATGTTTTCTCCTTTTTCATTACCTCCTCCAGCACTGATGTTCACCTTTTCAGAACCTGTCATCTCATCTTGCAACATACCCACTATCCCTCTAATGGTGGCGCAGGCGATGAACCCCGCACCTAGACCACCTTCACCTGGTGCACGCGCCGCGACGCAGAAGGCAATGCGCCGTGAAAACACCAACCAGTTGTCGACGAGGGATGCACGGGTTCTGATGGGCCTTCCGTCGACTGAGGAGGGAGCTGATGAACGCGTGAGAGTTAATTCGTTCTTCACAAACCAAGCTCTCCAATCGTCGGCCCCGCAGCAGACATCGCTTACACCTGCGCCCACGAGGCCTTCAAGGGAGATGAGGAGAGTTAGCGCCAATCACACTGTATGTTTTTCATTTTGCCTGGTACTTATCCATCTGATCTCTCCTAGCCCGCCACCGTATCGGCAGAAGATTCGGCCCTAGTCGAATGGGCCAACTCTCATCTTCCTCTCTCCCTCCAAATAAGGGATCCCACTGGTTCGATCTGCGGTGGCCTTCACCTTCTGCGCATCGCCGAATCCATCAAAGGCAAACCGACTTCTCCCCCTGTGCTCGACTCCGCATTTCCGTCAAACCCAATGGACGACAAACTTGATGGGCTCTTCCAGTTGTTCGATTTCCTCCTTGACAATGACGTCAAGATAGGGAGCGTGAGTATCAATGATGTGCGCCAGGGGAAGCGCGACAAGATCGTACAGCTTTTGAGGGCATTGAAAGCCTGGGATGACAAACGAAGAGCTTTGGCGACGTCAATTGGGTCAGTGAGCCCGGTGACATCTGGAGGGTCCACGGCGCCAATGGCTTGAAATTGATTCATGAAAGTGAAAGTGCCACAAAGCCTTGTAACGTACAAAATGTAAGACAAACTCCTTAATATCCGGGTTATCGCACTGGAATTCAAGTTGTACACTCGAGTCCAATTGAAAGATAAGAATGCAGAGTTTGAGGGGAAGGATGTCCACAAAAAGTGATATTTCTACCATTCAAAAACCCAATTCCAGTCTCTACTTTGCCTGTCAGTGCATGGATTCATATGTATTGACTTGTTTGTCTTGCCAGGGTTGCGTATGCCTTTGGACTATTGCAGGAAGATGTAGCTTTTTAGCGACCTCCCACGGATAAACTTGTCTTCCCCAATTCTTGATGCTTCAAGGCAAGGTGATCACTATGTGTCGGCTCTCGCACGATCCCTTTTTGCTGAAGGCTGCTTGATGGATGAATCCGGCCCGCCCTTGATTTCAAGGTAGTGATTGTGCCAGGCCCGGCTTCAAGCCGTCAGCCGGGCCAAGCCGAGCTCATTTGAGCCGGGCCCAGCCGGGCCAGAGCAGGCGGCCTGGTAAAGGGCTTTGGCCCGGCCCACAAGGATGGAAAGCCGGAGCCGGCGGCTCAGGCCGCGGCTTTCAAGGGCAATAGACCACACATACAAACAGGTGATACTTTTTTTTTTGATGGACACATTCACGACGTCGACTTCGATACAAGCTCTAGCTATGCTCATCGTTGACAGCGTAGCCATGCGCGTTCAACAGCTATTACTTTTCATCTGTTTAGGTCCAAATATAAACATGTTTCTTTTGCCATTGACCTCTACCCTCAACCCATTCAATCTTGAGCAGCCGAAGCTCCCCTTCCAATGCAAGGTTGTTGATGTGTATTGTGAGCAGCAGGTTCAGGATGCTGCTTCCAAAAACAGCAAAGATCATACAGTATCTGATACAATGGAATGTGGAGCCATCAGCAGGAATAGCAGTGCTGTCAGTCTCAATGAAAACCAGGGTCAGTGCTCATTTATGATTTGCTTGTAATAGACAATTCAATTGCTGATTTTTGTGCTAATGAAGGAGGCATTGAACAAGATTCAATGTCAGACATGGTAGGGATGTCTGGATGCAAACGTCCAATTATTCTGGATAGTGATGATGAGAGTGTGTAACAGATCATGACATTATAATGACCAACTCAATATTTGTCACACAAGGTGACATTATGTACAGCCCATATTGTATTATGTAAGATAACTTCTTGTATCCACAACATATCTAGTCAATACCAATATTGCGGTCTGATTTAGCTACTGCATGATATATGCAAGATAGTTCTCTCTATAGCCACCAGCTACATTTTTTTAAATCTTCTGCTATCGGCTATAGACTCTAGGCTCTTGTTACCACTTTGGGCAACTCATCATACTCATCAAACTTCTCGAACTCTTCTG
>JABAKA010008260.1:0-11153 GCA_018857285.1 Termitomyces sp. Mi166#008 | reverse complement strand
CGAACACATCGGGACTGATCTCAGTGAAAATATGTTCGGTAGCCAGTAGACGCAAGACACGAGCTATACGACGATTTTATGATTCAGCATTCATCCAAGGAGCAATTAACAACCAACCCAGTTTTTCCGGGTTCGATTTATTCTTTAATGCAATCTCCTCAACGTGAAGGCCCTATAAAACTCGGTTAGCAACATTGTGAAGAATTCATCATCAACATACTTGTGGGCCAGCCTCTCGCAGAATTTCTGCCGTGTGGGTCTCGTTCGCCACACCCAAGGCCGACGTAACATGAAACTGTTCAAGGGTTAGTTCTAGATAGGAACATGGCTAGGGCTACTTAACTTGAGTTGCAGTCGTCAAAATCGATAATGCAGCTGGCTTTACAAGGACAGACATTTGTGCGGCTGCAGCGACGATGTAGGAGGCATGCTCAGAGATGACAGGGTGGAACAAGATGAATTCAGCCTGTGGATTGAAAGGTTCTCCCAGGTTGGGTAGCTGAACATTATTTTTCATGCAATAGTCATCGATCTTAGATGCAGAGCTCGAGATGATATTTGCTAGCACAACGAGCGGAGACGGAGACATTGGGGAATGATGAAGAGATGCGACGAAGGCGCGGAGCATAAAAGGCGATGAGTCGAGGTAATGATAGGTCCTGGGCGTCTAACCCATCCCCTTATTGTAGTCCCATACTCACGTTCTATGACCGGAAGATTACATATCTATCAATCATTTGGTTATCGGTGGAGTTGAGGAATAGAGAGTATTTGCAATGCCTATTCAATTATGTCATAAGTAAGCCGAACTGGAATTAGGCACGAGTGATAGACAGGTTGATCGAGAAGAATTTGTCAAGTCCAAATACCTTTGACTGTCAGTGGGGTCAAAGTGAGGAATAAAGGCGCAAAACTTGCAACTATCAGTTATACCGCATTGTCAGCCACAGATTGAAGTCATTGCCTGGAATAAAACGCACCAGAACATGCTGTGCATTTGTGTTCTTGGGATCAGTGACATCAGCACTATGTCAAAAATTTTCACTCGGGACTTATTCGCTTGGACTCAAAGGAGAAAAGTCCTGTCGCAAATCTCTTCCGATAACAGGTCCCTGGAGTCTGGCCCTTACGTATAATTGCGATTTTGGACTCACGTCCTATGACCGTAAGGTCACATATCTGTCAATCATCTCCTATCGTTATCGGCAGAGGTTGACACGAACACCGCACTTAAGTGAATAGCTCGCGTAATAAGGACTGTTGAATTTTACTGGTCCCAACTTGAAACAATCAGTTTACTTATCGTGAGACAAAGCTTGAGCTCGGGGACCTTTTCGGATTGGAGTTGGACTCACAGTTGAGTTGGGCTAACGCAAAGTTAGGACAAATAGCTAGGTTAACGATGGGTTTAGTCTTGTCACTCTAGCCCAGTACTAGTGACTGACTTGAGAGATCATCACAAAATTGTCACAAGTAGTCACTTAATCTTATCTAACCTACACCAACCCCACAACCGGAACGATTTAAATTTGTTTGCATTGGGTTATCATTTACATACGCGCTGTAAATTCACTAACCCACCGACCCGGGCTACAATTTTCAATCCGAAAAGGCCCTCAGTTACTTAGGATATCGTCTCGGTCAAGTCTTGTGACTCTCGTCTCCCAGTGGCTCGTTCGAGTTTTTTTACTCCACGAAACACATATACTGTAGATAGAGGAGAAGGTAGGCAGGTATTGTGATAGGTCAGTTTACCCAGTCCAGAATCAAAGTTGAAAAACCTCTCAGTCGCTTTTTGTCATTTTCTTGCCCTGACATCAATGCTCCGAGAATTTGACTCACCCAAGGAAATACTTCACGGATGTCTGACCAAACAGCATTTGCAGAACTTCAATGTGCTAGTGCGGTGTTCCTGAGATGGACATTCCATGCATATCCATTACAGAACCTCCCTCAAATACAGCCTTGTGATGGCCAACTTGATGCGAAACGACTTGCCCAAACCTTTGATTGCCTATTTGTGCTTATGTTACTGTGAGCCTGATACCCCGGTTGATAGCTCAGGCTGGTGAACTTTGTTCCAATTGGGGACCATACATTCATTTTCAACTCCTCCTGGCCGGTGTCTAACACATCCTCTGATTCCAGTTCCGGACTCATCGATCACATATCTGTCAATCATCTTTATCTATTTTTATTGGCAGACGGTACTATGTGGTGTCCAGTACCTTGTCTTGGACCTCTCTTTGCAAAACAGTGCCTTCTAGACTTACGTCAAGTACAATCAGCGGATGAAACAACAGAAATGATGACAGGTGCACCCGCCTCTAACTGGTGAGTACTTGAACTATCAACCGATTTGACTATAGCTGTGTGGTGTAGAGTCTTGATTGGAATTTCTTTATGCGCTCTATAAATCTCGGTCGAATCATCTAGAGATCCGGAGTGCCTCTACATCACTTCCTATGTTCAAAGACCTTCCTCCTGATTTGGCTTGTCTAGTTGGCTTGTGGTGCACAACGTTGCTATATGGTGCGTTATTTCTTTGTCCTCGTGGTCTCACACCTGGGCCCCTGACAAGCCTTGCAGGGCTGAAGTCAGTAGTTGTTTGCACTCCCTGCAATCCATTTAACAACTTCACGTTCAAAGCTTTGCCTTATACACATGTTGCATCTATGTCCTTCTTTATAAGCGCTCGAGCCCCAACATTCTATGGTAATTGTACCACAGTTCATGACCTTACATGACCTCTCATTTTTTTGTGTGTACAATTCCAGGATCTTAGTTGCAGGCTCGACACTTCAGTTTCTTCTCTCTACTGTTCATGTGGCAGCTGGTCTACGACAGCTCATTGAAGGGTTTATATTACCCAGTGCTCGGCAGGAAATTATCGCATACTGGAATGATCAATCAGCTCCGGCCCACGTATTGCGGGAGAGTGCATATATCTTCAATGTAAGTCGATTGTTCTCTCTTGTTCAGCCGTTGATGGTCTCGTCTACTTTTTAGTCCCTGACGGGTGATCTTATTATGATTTGGCGATTGTTTGTAGTATGGGGTAGAGATTTCCGGATGGTCATCTTACCAGTGAAGTTCCAGTGGCTTCGATACTGGTGATGTACTGATCATGATTTCAGGGCTTGCTTTTCCTTGGTTTGATCGGTATATATATATAAATATTTTTCACAATTCACTCATGCACTCTCAAACATTATGTGGTTCGTCAGTTGCCGGCATGAACTCTATCTACAACCTTTCGCAACTGGCAGCGACTGAAGCTTTATTTGTCCCACGCGTTCTTGAATGGACGAACGCTCTCTGGGCGCTTTCTGTTGCCTTACAGGTTTCTTGTACAGGTCTCATAGTATGGAAAGTATGGCGGATCGCGCGTGGGACTGGCCCGAGATCCAGTATCTCAATGGCAGTCGTCTGGACCATTGTCGAAAGTGGTGCCATCTATACCGTTTGTACGGTATTGCTGCTGATATTTGCCGACTTGCACACCGAGGCCGGCACAATCATAGGAGATCCTTTGGGCCAGATAAGTGTACGTCTTCTCATTTTATGACGATATTCTGTGCTTGAAGACTGAGTTGGGTCGATAGGCAATCGTACCGACCCTCATTGTTGTCCGTGTCGGTCTACGTGTTACCTTTGCACCTGCATCCTCTGGCAACAAACGTACTTGGCCGTCCATTTCAAGCTGGAAGACCGCCGTTCAGCCAATTCGGATGAAGAATATGGACAGAACGGTTGAGTCAGCGGACTCCCAAGCAGCTAGCAATCGGGATAAAGGTCTGCCAGCAGGCTATCAGTGGCCAGGAGAAGGTGATAGTGTTTCGATGCATGTGGTGGATATCTCGAGGGCTGCGTAGATTCCCACCCAAGTTCTTTCTCTCTACTTATCATTCAAAGATCAAGTTGTCTTATGATTGATGTCCAACTCCTCTTTATGCTGTTAGGAAAATCCGACTTAAATAAATACCTTCCTGTATCTGATATATATATTCGACCCTAGCGAGAGGTATGAGATCAAGTGCAGAATGTGTATTCTGACAAAAACCCTTCAGAGAATCGGATATCGGCAAAGTAAAGGGCAAAACAAGTCGTTCACCTCCAGCTGTCTGTCATCCAATACGGAGAGCAACGCTTGCCATGATTTCATGATAATTTCTTTCAATAATTACGACCTTATCATTCCTATTGCAACACCGACAATATCCCACGCCGTCGGAAATACTTTATGCGCATTCAAGCTATGATCAGTTTGCCATCGACATCAGGAGAGAGTGGAGGTTGTTCTGAACTTAGCTTGATATCAAATGATTGAGTTCATGGACTGGCTCTACATCGACGAGAAACAGGAGGTGGCTTCTGAATCCCATTTTGAATATTGCTTCTCGTTGAAGTTATCAATATGAACCCTCAGAGTCGGGGTGCTCGAGAAAGTTCATGATGGGAATCAGAAAATCTCGCATCACCTCACTTCTCGGTTCTCGTGGCAGGTGGTTCATGAGTAATTTATACATAAGTAGAGGTGTTACTCTCACCGGAGTACAGGTATCAATAAACACCATAAGAGCGCTCAAAAAGGTTCACGATGAGCATCAAAAACTTTCTCGTCGTCTTTTCCCAGCAACTTACTCGGGGTAGACAGGGAGTTCACGAGTAATTTGTGCATAAGTAGATGTGTTACCTCACCAGAATACCCCTGTTGAATGGCCCCCTGGCATGACAAAAAACGCGGTCAGATCGGGGATCATCCTGTGCAACATGTGAGGTACCGACGTCGATAGTCGAGCAATTATCAAGTAAGTATAAGAATGATACTAAATTAGTAGTGTAAGAACATTATGCGCATTTCCCCTGATCAAACTACAACAGACTTACTACCTGAGGACGCATTCTTCCATGCACCGCCTCACTGCTCTCATTCGAATCCTTTGCGCCCTTGCAGCAACTGTCAGCTTCCATGTGACATATACGTCGCCGGTCAAACCAGCACCCCACGAACAACTTGAAGCCCCGATGACCTCCGTTGGAGAAAGACTGTTGAAGTCTCTCGGAGGAGTAATCAAAGTTACCAAGGTAGTAATAACACTCTAATCTTAAGACGCGCAACATCCTCACCTGCGCATAGGGTGTATATTGGGCTGTTGGAGTTGCGGAAACATTGACCATCATTGTAGGACAATTGCCATCCACGGACCTTAAGCATCGTCTTCTCCATACATTGCTTCGGCAAGGCAATATCGACGACCTCCAAATGACCCCTGTCGCTCTCGTAGGCCTCTTTCTGATCGTATCTGGATCTTGGGTTCGCTGGAAGTGTTATCAGGAGATGGAAAGTTTGTTTACTTTTCAGTTGAGCATCAGAGAAGACCATCGCCTCGTGACCACAGGTCCTTACAGTGTTGTGCGCCATCCAAGCTACAGTGGGCTCTTAGCTACTCAGATTGGCACATACTGTTGGTACGGGTCACGAGGATCGTGGCTGGTGGAATCCGGATTGTTACAGACATCGGGTGGCATCCTCGTTGCCGGTCTGTTTATTGTTATCTTGATGGCAGGAATGATAGGAATTCTGAGTAGAATTCCTGTCGAGGATCATGATCTTAGGAAAGTTTTCGGTTCAGAGTGGGATCAGTTTGCGAGCCGGGTCAGATATGCCCTTCTTCCTGGTATCTATTGAAGAGGGATTGAATATGATGAATGAAGAGTTTAGAAAACCGAGATATAAGATTGATCGGCTCTACGTCGTCGTTTACAAGGAAGCTTTTGAGTCCATTCCTTCAAAAGATGGACAAAACACACCTCGTAACCTCGTAACGAATACATATACCCCACGCCCCCTCTACCCGTACCCGCCTCATAGGCCCGCCTTAGCCCTTGATTCGAACATGTTAAAGTCCACACGCACTAGCAAGCCTCCCAATCATCTCCTCCCTAATCTCAGGCGCCATCTAGCCGAAAAACGACGTGGGATCGGGGTTGGACACCTGCACGCTGGAGTTGTCGCCTAAGACTTGATTCCCGAGGAAGGCTGTTCGTTTGCGTTCAAGGTGAGATATGGTATATGAGATGTTAGACGAATGGTGAAAGGAGAAACACACATGATAGCCCGATTCCCAAGTAACGCAAGCCTAAACTTCAGATGTACTACGATATTTTCTTACCTCTTCACCCTGATCCTACTACCAAACCCCCACCCTTCCCCTGCGAAACTCCTCAACGCGCCCACCACATGCTGGGGCGCCTTATCCACCTCAATCAACGAGTATTTCCCTTCCATATCTGATCGCATGGAGGAGCGGGGAGTTCGCATGGTACAGGACGCCATGTGGGAGCTTGCTGGGGGATACGAGCTAAGGTGATGTCGCGATGCATTCGAGTGGGCAGTTGAGAAGCTGGGTAGGGGGAAGGGGTGTCAATTCAGGCGGGACGAAAGACAGAGTCCAAGTATTATACGCATGTCGTAGCGATCATCATCTACCAATTCAATAATTTGTCAACCCGGCTAAGCATGGGCGAACGACAATTGACCGGGTCTTCAATGCACGACGATCGTGTTCTTGACGCCATCGAATCAACCACTGATATCCCCAACGACATTGCCGGACGACGACGAGAACAGGCATTCACCGATGCCACAGGATTATGATTTAGATTTAACAGGAATCGAGGCTCTGCCGATGTTTCGATCGATAAACGAGTCGCCGACAGATTTCTACCGGTATCTTGTCCCTCTCTCTGCGTGGGATTAGCAATATATCCCCTAGTCTTAACCCCTTTATCCTCACCATAATCTTTTTTGTGCTTTAAATTGTACTCCCATGTACATATTCCTGGGACCTACTTGCAGGGGTAGGGGTTCAAGAGAGTTCTAGAAACTTGTCTCAAGTAGAATATGTCTAAGTTTGTCCTGACTGTTATGTGTGTCAGGCGCATAGTACAAGATTTACCATGTCCTATAATTTTTCGCTTGCTGAAGTCTTTGTGCTTTCTGATCACCACTCACCATGCTCATCGAAAGGATCTTCAGCGGTGTCAACCCTTTCTTCGCCTCTCCCCGTTATTCTGTCGAGCTGACTCGGAACTTGAAACTACAGCCGAAATCTCTCGCCCACAGATGGCCACACACAGTGTTTGATCAAACAACTGATGGTTAGCCTTGACCTGGTCACTCGATCTGGGACCCGCCAACAACCCGCCAACAACCCGCCAACCATATCATACATCACTGAGCGGCATCCCTAAGCGATTTCCTTACGAAGCTCGATCATAATCCCCCCCAGCTTTTCCAATGGTTAAGAAATCTTTTCTGTTGGTAACTGCCATACTTATTGGGAGATCACCGACCGTCTGACAAGAAATGTAAACAGGTCAAAGAAGGTCAATTTCGTTCCGGCTCAGGTTACGACCTTCGAGTTCTCCCCGAGATAGAACACATCATCTTTGAATGGGCGGCACGGATATTCCCTACAGATGCAGCCACTCTATCGGTCATAGCGCATACAGACATACGTTGAATCCGTCATCTACGAAAGTCTGCTCGTAGTTCCCGATGGCCCGCCGGAGGAGCCCGATATCGCATACGCTGAACGTATCTTGCCAACTCTGTTATCACGTCCATCAATGTTTTTTGCAGCGAATGTCCGTAACCTCAGTATCAGGACAAGATTACCCAGGGACATCGTGGACATCATTCTATCCAAGTGCACCGCTGTTCGACATTCAACCCTAGGCAGGGATAACGAGGAGGATGGTTACGCATCAATGGTCACTCAAACGGCACGGACATTGACATTGCTCATCATTGACAGACACCTGTTGAACAGGTAAGGAAATTGATGTATTCAACCCGTCCAAAACCTGAGAATTGTTAAGTCCAGACGGTTTAATCTTTGCCACATGGGAGTAGCAAAATTCGCCAGACAAAGCGATAAAAGAATAGGTCAGAACAAATTTTGTGGTTTGAGGAGAGTCCCCGGCAACTTTGGACCATGGGCCACGCGCGGAGAAAGCAAATGTCATGTGCCTTGCGTCGCGTCAAACAAACATCTTTTTTGGGTCGTTCTCTTCTTGAACGTCTTCCGAGTGCGAGGTGAATCAATGAAGGTTCACCTGATGTCTCGCGCCACCGTTCTTGCTTTACATCGGGACTATCTCGGTCACATAACTTCTGCTCGAGCCTCATGTGTATGGTCACGTGTGTTATTCAAGTGAAAGTTGAGTCAACTTTGAGTCTCCAGTCAGATATTCGGAGCGGGGACTACGTTACTAGAATCAATATGACGACTAAGGTAACTACTAGTATTGGCGAGAATGGTGACGGTATCTGATGTCAGGCTCTGGATGAAGTGTAAGCCCATGTCTTGTCGATCTCTATTGCCGAATTTGCACGTTTTTCCATCATCCACTTAGGTGGCTGCGCTATGTTGCATTCGCTATATGTGGTGACAGGGGCGACCTTTCAACATCGCCAGACGGCCCTACAGTCAACTATGATAAACAACTCAACGACGGCCATAAAAGATCATTAGTTGCAGATCGTTTTTTCACACTCGTTAATGAGCTCTGATCCGTCTTCTATCTTAGTCTTGACGAACATAGTAGACCCCGATATGACGAAGGATCAACAGACACACACCATAAAACTTACTCCGAGCCTTCTCCCAACAAAGCTCCCGACATTATCTCTTGCGATAGATGTATCGTAACGAGAGACGAGCCAGACGATTGTACAGCGTGTCACATCATTCCACGCACAAATGGAGGCCATGTACGTTTTGATTGCTTCTTGTATTGTTCCGAGTTCTCACTTTTGGCAAAGTACCTTACCTTTCTCAATTCTAACCCTCCACCCCACCGTTGACCGACATAAACGATTTACATAACGGACTCCTCTTGATTGTTCGACTTCATGGACCTTTGGGAGGTTGCTTTCATATGATTTACATGGTGGTTATAGCCAAATCTTGCCATGGCGTGACATATGTGGATTGTGTTGTGCACGATTTTCAACTTGAACAGGCTGGGTTCCGAAATTAGCACCAAGCGCCTCATTTTCCAATACCCTCTATGATGCGACTCATACTCCATGCTTCTAAGTGCGATCAATCCCTCACAATTGCCGAACCAGGATATCTGAGAGGGACTGGCCGCTGGATGAACTGTTCGGTCTTGCTTATCCTACCTCTGCTCTCAAGAAATGGGGACAGTCCGCATTTATTGAACTGCCTTACGCCAATTCTAGAGACAGAACTGGGACTACAGTTCCACATCGAGTCCTTCTTGAGCTATGTTTTTCCAATGAAGCTTAGTGATATCAAATGTATGGGCGATTGGAGCAACCGTTGACGCATTCTCCAACATTAGATAAGGCTCGAATATGGGTGCATTGGACAGGAGGATATTCGCGGTGTGCATAAGTCTTTTTCTCTTTACATATCCATCGTTTCATCTGAAGACAGAGGAGTGCATATGATGAAAAGCCCTGTCCAACTAACGACTTCGATGGTTTCCACTAACTTATTGCTTGAGCAACTCCATTCTATCAGTGTGGTAAGGCAAATCTGCCCAGTATAGAGACGCCTTCATTCCAGCTCCATGTCCCAGTTGTTGCTGAACGTGATTTTGATGTGACTGGCAGCATTTCGACCCTTAATGTATCCCTTTATGGTGGCCATCGACTTGAAGCGTTTAGATGCATTCGTCATCAGTGCTCGCAATTGAGGTGTGGGGGAAAGGACCGTCTCGATATCCTTCATCCAAGGTTCAGGATGACTGCATGAATAACAGCTCAGGCCCAGCAAGACGGTCTCCAGGGAAGGGATCCATTCCAGGGGCACAACAGGTATGCGGGAAGGGGTAAAAGCGCAATCCCAGATAGATTTGGGAATACAATCCCACAATTGAGCCATTTCTTTCAACAAGTGTCTGTCAATGATGAGCGATGTCAATGTATGGGCTGTTGGAGCGACCATCGGCGCGTAACCATCCTTCTCCTCCATCACTAGAGCTAGATGTGGAATAGCAGTGCATTTTGGATAAAATGATCCCTACGATGTCCTTGGGTACGTTTATCCTGATTACGGACATTCGCCGCAAAAAATGCTGATGGGCGTGATAACAGAGTTGGCAAGATACGTTCAGCGTATGCGATATCGGGCTCCTCCGGGCCATTAGGAATTACAAAGCAGACTTTCGTAGATGACGGATTCAACGTATGACTGTATGCGCCTGCATATGACTGATAGAGTGGCCGCATCTGTAGGGAATATCCGTGCTGCCCATTTCAAAAATCATGTGTTCTATTTCGGGGGGAAACTCGAAGGTCGTAACCAGAGCGACACACATCAGGGCGAACTCGGGCATATCGCCTCGTGTACCGATTTGATCGGCCCGACGTCTATAAGCCATCAGCGACTTCAGGCCTTCAGGCCTTCAGGTCGGAACTAGAAACAACCGAGTTATGGAAGTAATATATCGATAGATAATCAAGAAGTGTATCGCCTTTTATGCTGTGTACCTTGGCGAGTCGCAACTCTTCATCATTTCCCAATGTCTCTGTCTCCGCTCGTTGCGCTAGCAAATATAATCTCGAGCTCTGCATCTAAGATCGATGACTATTGCATGAAAAATAATGTCCAATTACCCAACTTGGGAGAACCTTTCAATCCACAGGCTGAATTCATTCTGTTCCACCCTGTCGTCTCCGAGCATGCCTCCTGCATCGTCGCTGCAGCCGCACAAATGTCCGTCCTTGTCAAGCCAGCTGCATTATCAATTTTGACGACTGCAACTCAAGTTAAGTAGCCCTAGGCAAGTTCCTATCCAGAGCTAACCCTTGAATAGTTTCACGTTACGTCGGCCTTGGGTGTGGCGGTTGAGACCCACACGGCAGAAATTCTGCGTGAGGCCGGCCCACAAGTATGTTGATGATGAATTCTTCACAACGTCGCTGACGGAGTTTTATAGGGCCTTCACGTTGAGGAGATTGCGTCAAAGATTAAATCGAACCCGGAAAAACTGGGTTAGTCGTTGGTTGCTCCTTAGGATGAATGCCGAATCATGAAATCGTCGTATAGCTCGTGTCTTGCGTCTACTGGCTACCGAACATATTTTCACTGAGATCAGTCCCGATGTGTTCG
>JABAKA010008259.1:0-11220 GCA_018857285.1 Termitomyces sp. Mi166#008 | reverse complement strand
GGTGCGCTAATCATCAACCAGGTGACAGAAGTTGCTGTGACTCAAAAAACACTGGGATATGAAGAATCTAGCGACAAAGACAAAGATGAGGACAGTAATGATGATGAAGATGGCAAAGGTGATGATGATGATAGCGATGATGATGATGCCACCATGGACATTGATAGCACTAAATGTCCTGAAGAGACATGGCCAACAGCGCCAACAAAAGCAGTGGGAACCGAAGTCAAAGCGCCAGCGCCAGTGCCAGTGGGTCTTTCATACTTTGTTTAACTTTCTTTTCAGCTGATTCTCCTAGCAGACAAAACTGAATCGGACACCCTTCTTCAAATTGTATTGTACTGACAAACACATTCCTTTCTTGTGTCAGGTCTTCAAGTCCTGATCCAATTTGAACAAAACTGACCTAGTGTTGAACAATGGCAAAACCGTGCACATGGCCATTATGAAGTGGTGCTTGAAATGTTGGAAGATGCTAGGCAGTGTTTTGAGTCAGTTCATCAGGAATTGCAGTGGGTTACATGTCAACACAATGCCATGGCACTGTACCTTTGCAACTGTGATGCAGTGATGAGTTGGCATGAAACAAATAATGTGGAACTTGGAGATTTTTCAGATACTGAAGACCTTCCTGTCATTGGTGGCTTTCCTGTTGTCTATCCCCACTAATTCCCCTATTCATTGGCTTTGTGCTATATACTGTATTTTTAGCTTTGTACTGTAACTACTGCTATGTTGTTATTTTTCTTGGTGAATATTTTTGTGAATATTTTTTGAAACTTTGTAAGAGTATAGATGCTGTTGGCAATGTGAAAACTTTAGCTTTGAAGCGTTAATGCTCAGTAGATCATCATAGCGCTAAGCTTCAACAGCTGCACAACATGGAAACGCTGCGACTTTCAAACAATATTTATACTAGTCAGAATGAAATGTTGGCATCATTTTTTTGTCAGCGCTGTCAGCAAGAAACTTTTTGTACTGTACTGTTTTTAACTTTTTATTTTTTTTAAGATTTTCAACTTTTTTTAACTTTTTGTTCTTTCTTTATTTTTCAGTCAGCTTCTTATTCAGGAAAGTCTTTGTCATCTAGGAGCTTGGTTTCCTCCATTTCTCATAGGCAATTGGTATTGATGTCAAGAAAATCGTTGAGTATTGGAATGTATTCTTGAGGAAAATAGGGTAGTAACCTGAAAGCAGCTACAGGCCGATGTAGCACTGTGCCATCAAGTTCACATAGTATATAGGCGCCTCCTTTGTTTTGGGAAATAACCACTAGGGGTCCCAAGTATCTGGGCTTCATTTTTCAGTTATGAGTAACTTCAACTTTAGTGTTTCGTAGGAGCACTAGTGCTCCTCTTTTGAAATTGAAGTCATAGATTGTTGCAGCAAAATCTTTCTCGAAACATAGTGCTGCTTTCCTTCTTGCTGCAAACACAACATTGTGAAGCTTTGCTAGTTGTTCTCTTCTGCATTGGAGCGCTATGGCTCATCATGTTATGAGGTCAGTAGTTGTTAGAACTGCATTGGGAGGGGGTTGTAAATATGTTGCTTCAATGATATTGGTTGGTAAGAGAGGGTGGGCGCCAGTGGTAGCATAGTATGGAGAACACCCCATGCGTCGCCTAACTGTAACTTGTTCAGACCAGAAGACTGAGTAGGCAGAGTTGCTCCAGTGTGACTTGTCTCTGTTGGTGGCTTTAATTAGGGCTTGGCGCACATTGAAGTGAGGTCTTTCCACTAGGCCATTGGCGCACTTGTTATATCCAGAGATTTGGATGTGGTTGATATTGTATTGCTTAGCAAGGTAGGCTGCAGCTTTGATGATTGGCACACCATTATTGGTAACTATTTCACATAGTGTTCTCCATTCACAGATGACATCTCAAACAACCACTTGGCAATTGCTTTGGTATTTTTGTGATGAAGCATTCTGGATTCTAACCAATGGCTCAAGGAGCATCTTCCCTGGATAATACACTTGTAGCGCCTGGATGGTGGCATAAACATTGTGCCGACGTATATTTTGCTGAAGAGCAGTGCAGGAATGGCAACAGTAGGCGGGATACCTTTGTCCTTGGGCAGCAACTTTTCATCAGAATTTTTCAGTTCTTTTTGGGCAGCTAGAGCCTGCTTTGGTATTAGCGCTGGGTGAAGATCCGGGTGTGTTGACGGGATAGTAATTGGTTAGGGGTTATTTAGGCGGCGGTATTTGAACTCCATTGGCAACTTATCATCTGTTGCCATGTCGAAGCATTTGTAGTTTTAACAACTCCTGCTGATGGTATTCTATCCTTTCATTGGTAGTGAGCATGTATTGATCCACTCTTGGCTCCTGTACTATTTTGTGGACTAGAGTAGCTGCTGCCGGTGCCTGCATGTTATTCATTGCCTGTTGTTGCTGAGCATCTGGAGCTGCATTAGCAGACAAATTCCCAGTTGCCAAGCTACCAGGGTTTAGGCAATGCCATTCCTCCAGCCTATCTTTGTAGTAAAGTTTTTTTTGGGATACTAGAAGATGTAGCCACCAGACAGGAGGACCATTTTGTTATCTCTATTCTTCCTGCACTTCCCTGCATGAATGTAGGTTTCCAGCTCTAAACATCTTCCTTTGACCATCATGTGACCTGTCTGCCTGCAGAAGTGGAATATCTTTTGGCAGTAATGGTCATCCAGTGTTAGTGCCAGATGACTTGGTTAGTCTTTCCAATGCTTGTGCCAAAGAATCGCTAATGATTTGAGAGAGTTCCTCCTTTTTTACAGACCCACTGTCAGATTCAGAAGCATCAGTAGTCTTATTGTTGGCTGGCGCTGTAGTGAGTTGTGGCAATGGAGCAGGAAGAATACCTCCTTGGCGACCAGCAGGTGGGACTGAAGCCATTGTGGTGGTATTGCCTTTCAAATACCAATCTCCTGTGTTCAACATTTCCTCCACTTCGTATGGATCATCAGGATGGTGAAGTGGGTAAAGAATTATAGGTGCTGATCAGCATGAGGAATATCAGGTGGAAATTGAGCATGATACTTCCTCTTCATTTTCTCATCCATTCCCTTTAACTTGTCCCTGAATGCCAACTCCTCTACTTGGGCTCACACCAAACCCACCAACCTCGGACCCCCCATTGCCATGTGGCCCTCCAAGTGCGCAAAACAATCAGAACGTTGAGCAAATAGCTCACTTAACTCCTGATGTACCAACCTCTGTGCCACCTCCATCTCCTGCTGTCCCTTCTTAATCCACTCCTTCTTCACCTGCTTTGCCTTCCTTTCCTCATGCCTCTTAATGTGTGGCTCAATAGGCCTCGACTCGCACTTCTTTTTTGGATCAGGAGGGTGCAAAAGATTGAAACCCATCTTCTTATCAACAGCAGTATGCACTTCCAGGTCAATAAGAATTGAATTCTTCTCTAAGAACTGAAGACCCAAAATCAGATCTGCATGCAGATTTGAGCAGACAATGAAGTTCTGAGAACAAGAGTGCCACTGTGCACATGGAGGTACAACTACAAGTTTAACGTAATATGAAAGCAGCTGAGTTTCTTTATCACCACTAGCAGAAAATGCTCCAGAAACCTCAAGAGGTCATGGCAAGCAATGCAACGGCAATCCTAGCTCATTCACAAGCATCATAGAAATCATGGCTGGAGGGGCACCAGAGTCAATCAGAGCATTCTCAACTAGGGTAGGAGTGATGGAAGGGGCAGAGACAAAGCATGAGTAAGTCATGTGTTTGGGAAGGACATACTCATCACCCACTTCACTACTTGTGTCCTCCTCAGACAAATCTTTGAAGACCATGGCCACCATGATGGGAGCTGAAGACAACGCCGTGCCTTTTGCACAAGACCTCAAGGTTGCTTCAACAAAGGCTGGCGTGAGCTTGCGAGGGTTGTATTTGGCTAAGGTGAGAGGCTCTCCTTTATCCAGGCATTGAGTGGCCAGATGATCAATGTAGATGCAATGGCATTGGAAACACCCACAGTGCTCTGTCAGAATGTTGTGTTCCTCCATTGTGAGAACATAGACATAGACCCAAGGCTTCAACACCACCATACCAGAGATTGTAGCAACAGTGGGGCTGATACGATCCACCAAAGGAACATTTGTATTTGCATTCACATTTGTCTTCACCTTACCTGTATTCATGATGGGCTGAAGTTGGTTCTTCAACATGGCAGCCAGTGTGCTAGTGAAAATCTTGCTCCATTCGGCCTTTTATGCATGAACCACTGCATCAATGTCTGCCACCGTCCTCAACCACTCATTGAAGTCCTCGATCTTGTTGTAAACCTTCTCCTTCCTGTTTCCCAAGTTATAATCATGATGAATGTCCTCATAGCAGTGCAGGAGAATGTGATCACACAGGTGTTCCAGGGTGATATAAAAGCATGGGTTGGTACTCAAAGAATCATTCGCCTTCTGCAAACCACCTGCCCACTCTGAAAACTTCTCATCCTCCCCCTGTTTCTTCAACAAGTTCTGAGCAACCTCCCACTCCCAGCTAGAAGACAAGACCAGGGCACAGAGGCAAGCCATGAAAACAGGGAAGGTGAGTGCCTGCAGCGCCGCGTCATTCTCTTTGACCCATGCATGCACCTATGAGGAATCGATGTTATACAGGACCTTTTCCACCTTCTTGTCTTCAGCAATATTCTTATGGACAAAGAAGCACATTGCACTGTACTCAAACTCATCAAGTTGTTTCAGACCAATTGTTCCCCTTCCAATGATAGGTGCATGGCTTGCTGAAACCTGCATGATGTCCACAGTATAAGGCATTGCAGTGGGAGGATACATGTTGGATGATTTTTGGTGGTATATGGGGCACAGGCAATTGGAGGATGCGGAGGACAGAGTTGACAATGGTGAATCAGGTCAAGCGGGGGGGACAGGGAATGGAGAATGTAGGAGATGGTGGGAGACTGTTGGAATGAGCATGGGGAACAGGCAAGTCTGGCAGCGATGATAACTCTGAGGACTGAGATCCCTGGGAAACAGAATGAGCACGAGTATGAACCATGGGCAAGTGGTGAGAGCAAGGACATAACAAAGAGTGAGAGCAAGGTAACAAGACCTCAGGAGCAGCAAGTTTATGACTTTGCGAGCAAGTACAAGCCAGAGTGATAACAGGCGCAAGTGAGTCAAGGAGAGGATGTGAGAAAGCTGCCATCCCCTCACCACATTTTATAGGCAAGTGAGTCTGATAAGCCCCTTAAACAAGACACAATAAAGACTCCCCAGAAGCACAGAAGAGTCCCAGATAGTGACGAATCATGACAGGCATCTAACAGGAAGCAAGCAAGAGCCAGTGTAGGATAGTCATGAAAATATCTTCCAGGTTTTCACAGTCAAAAAAAAAGTGTAAGCAGACCCTAGAGATCTGACTTCACTCAGGACACATGTTGACTGGAACAGGTTATGATTCGGAAGAAAAGACTGACTACTACAACTACCCTACTGTTGTTATATAGTGAGCATAATTAAGGTTCAGAACAAATGCACAATCTGGTGACATGATTGAGCTCCTTCAGTCTGAGATCTCCAGAACATGTTGACACATCAAGGTGTAAGTCACAAGCGTTGCAACTAAGTGTCACAAGTGTCGCAAGTGAATGAGGAGTTGTAAGCAACACGCTTACATCCTGTCAGTAAGTATAAATGGAGGGGGGTTGGGATCCAGTGGTGGCATGTCAGCTAGGGGATCCCCTTTTATATTTCTCTCAATGTGGAAATCTTCTGGTACTGTGCCAGCCACAGGCTTTATACTTTTTCTTCATCTGTACTCATTTGTGTTTAGGTATGTCAGCTTTGAAACTGTCAGTTGTTAGCACTGTGCTAGAGTCAGAAGAAAGTAACATATGTGCGTAGCTAGAATCATTTTTATTGTAATGAAGGGAGAGCTGGCGCTGTTGCCAAGGAGTGTGTCCAAGAACTAGGGATTCTCAGTAACTATTAGACTGTCTTTGTTTTTGGTGTTTTCTTGTATGTAGGAGTTGAAATTTTCAGAAGTGGTAAGATATAAACGTGCAGGGTTGTCTGCATTTAGCGCCAAGGTAGGTAATTTACTATCTACAAAATTATCACTTTCAAAAATGGATTCATCAAGATAGGCATAATCTACTACTAAAAAGTCCTGTGTTTTGAGGGACATATTCTAGTGTAAAAGCTATACTGTCAGCTTCTTCTTCCATACTATCCATGGGTATGAAAGGGACACTTTAGCAGTTCACTATCAGTTGAAAAAAACATTGGTGGAGGTGGCTTTCTTTTGTGACACCCTCTCTCAAATGTGGCAATGGTATGACTGTTGCCTCCATTTGGATTGGTAATCATGATTACTGTCTCATTGGCTGATAGTGTCCTGACAATGCTGCAGGTAAGGACATCAAAGGGTTTACCCAACAGTATATCGTAGGCAGGCTGGCTGATAACATGTACTTGGAGGTATATAGTAAGGCCAGCTATGGTGCAGGGGACATTCCTTGCCAAGCCTTGTGACTGGTGTCCTTAGCGATGTATAGGCTAGCACAGTGTTCTGGAGGCCAATGGCTATAAAAGGCCTCAACAGGATCCACTGCTCCAAATGTGCCTGTTGGCTTTGTGATGCTGGCACTAAGAGTGTTGGCATTGGAATGGAAAGTATACATGCCCAGGGGTGATTTTCCCAGGTATGGTAGTGCGTCATTGGTACCACCGTCAGGAATTTCAGAAATGGTTGCCATATTGGCATTAGTGATTTGTTTGGGCATTACCATCTCTCTGAAGTGATTTCTTAGTGGCTGTGAAATGGCAAGAGCTCCTACTGTCATCATAATGTTATGGTCCCAGATAGTGTTGAATGCTTTAATTGTCCACTCCTGTTCTTTTGTAGCTGCTGGTGCTAGCATTTTATAGGCACCTTCCTGTCATCTATCAGCTGGCACAGGTTTAGAAATTTGAATTTCTGGGATTCCTGAATATGGATGAATTGGAGGGAGAGCTTCTTCAAGGACTTCTTCCACTGTTGGCTTCATCGGCTTCTTTCCTTTGTCCGTGGGCAGCAACTTTTCATTGGTATTTTTAGGTTCTTTTCAGCAGCTAGGGCCTGCTTCAGTATTAGCGCTGGGCAAAGATTCAGGTGTGTCGACAGGATGGTAATCAGTTAGGGGCTGTTTAGGCAGTGGTATTTGAATCAGCAACTTGTCATTTGTTGCTGCACTGAAGCATTTGTAATTTCAACAACTCCTGCTGATGGTATTCTATTCTTTCATCAGTAGTAAGCACATATTGATCCACTTTTGGCTCCTGTACTATCTCATAGACTAGAGTGGCTGCCACTGGTGCCTGCATATTCTTCATTGCCTGTTGTTGCTGAGCATCTGGTGCAGCATTAGCAGACAAATTTCGAGTTGCCAGATTACCTGGGTTTAGATGATGCCATTCATTCAGCCTATCCTTATAGTAAAGCTTTTCAGGATACTGGGGGATGTAGCTGCCAGATGGGAGGACCACCTTGTTATTGCTATTCTTTCCACACTTCCCTGTGCAAATGTAGTTCTCCAACTCTAGGCATCTTTCTCAGACCATCATGTGACCTGTCTTCCCACAGAAGTGGCAAATATCTTTCGGCAATAATGGTTGGCCAGTGTTAGCGCCAGATGACTTGGTTAGTCTTTCCAATGCTTGCACCAAGGAATCACTAATGATTTGAGAAAGTTCCTCCCTTTTTACATACTCACTGTCAGGTCCAGAAACGTTAATAGTCCTATTATTGGCTGGTGCTGCAGCAGGCTGTGGTGACAGGGCAGGAAGAATTCCTCCTTGGCAACCAGCAGGTGGGACTGAAGCCATTGCAGTAGTATTGCCTTTTAAGTACCAATCTCCTGCGTTAAACATTTCCTCTACTTTGTATGGGTCATTGGGATGGTGAAGTGGGTAAAGAATTTCTAGGTGCCATGCTATTCTTATCCATAGAGTCAATTGTATTCTCCGCTGAAACTTTTCTTTCTCTGACAACCTCTCCATCTTGCCATTATCCACCAACCACTTCACTATCTTTTGGAATTTGTAATGGTATTGAGAAAAAGATGCTTGCAATGGAGTACCCTTGCTAAGAAAGTTGGCTATTAGCTTTTCGAGGTCACGGGTATACCTATCCCTGGACTCTGAACCAGGGTAAAGCTTGAAAATTTCCGCCTTCCATTCTTCATAGGTGTAAGCACAGGCAACAGGTTCAGGTATGTTGTGAGTAGCTGCAGGAGTGAATTTGCCTTCATATTCCTTAACACTCATCCATGTTTCTCTGGTATCGTAGATCAAGTAATGGACAGCATAATCCTTCTCTTGGTGATTGTCGTTGACTTGGCAGTCTCAAAAGAGGTACTCCAATTCTTGGAAGTACTGCGCTAACTTGTGCACTTTTTCTTCATCCCATTCTGGCATGGTATGGTGTTCTTGTGTTGGCATGAGTTGGGTATTGTCCTCCATAGTGCGGGAAGGTTCAATTGGAGTGTTAGGTACAGTAGGGATCAATTCAGCTATGATGAAAACTAGAGGTTGGTTGGGAGTAGGTGGTCATGTAGGTATGAATTGATATTCAGAGCTAAGGAGTGTTAAAGGGCTAAGCAACCAACTGTTGTCAAAGCTCCTTGGAAAAATATCTGGAATATCATCAAGCATTAGTCTCCTGGCAACTGCATCTAGTTTGTCAGCTAGATTGGCTGGTCTAGAAGATCCTGTGGGTGATGCAAGGTGAATATGGGATGGAAGAATGATTTAAACACACTGAAAAGATTGCCTGTGAGTGGATTCTTTTAGTGATCAGCTGCTGATGAAATCCTTACAGTGGGCTCCAAAATGATAGCATGCTTGGTCACCAAGATGCATGCTAGAAAGAGAGAGAGATCTATGTGAGCTCCCATTCCAAGACACAAACAACCTATCACAAAATGTAGGTAGATTGTAGGCTACCTATAAGGAATTGATAACCAATCCAAAGCACAAAAATATGAAAGGTGGGTTCTGGCAGGTTTCTAAAGATTCAACTTGTAGGCAACGTAGAGATGGCTGTTAGTTAAGTAAGCTATTGAGTTTGTAAAGAAACTATAGTAGAATTGCTAGATGAAAGGGAATAGTGGGGTTAGAAGTAGGTGTGCCTGAGGGCCAATGGGGCATGATTACATCAAATTTTGCCCCAGACTTTCATCTCTTTGAGTTACTGAGCTCATTGTTTCATGTGGTTTGTTGGTTCTTGCCTGGTTTCTGGTGTCTTAAGCATTCTTGTTGGCTGTCAGTTGCTCCTTTGCCAGACTTGCCTTTTTGGGACTTCATTTCTGCTGTGACGTGGCATTGTGCACTTGGTACTCTCTTATCTGGCCTATCTACTACATCAAGAGTACTCTACTCACTGAGTCACTATGCTTTATCACACAAAGCCAACTCATTTTCTCAGAAGCCTGGGATCTCTTCCTCATAGGCACCTTACCTGTCCTGGACAGTGGACCCTTGGTTACTCTGGCTGGAACTGTGAACTATTGGGGCTGATTTTCTCAGATGGAACTGATGATGACTCAAATATTAGCATGTCTAGCAGCCGAGCATGGTGAACAGATTGCTGCTCTGCTTCTAAGCATAGTAGTGCTCTGGCCCTGGCATCCACTGCCCCTCCCTCCTTGTTGAAAACTTCTACCATACCCACCTCTTGCATACTTTGATGTGTAGTATGATCTAAAAAGCCCTGGCCATCCCCCTCACTTGGGATCTTTCCCCTACCAATGATTAAGCCCACTGCTATGAGTGTAGACTGGAGGTTCCTGACTCTCTGGTGTTGCATGTGGTCAGGTATCAGGGGCAGGGCCTTAAACAAGTCCATGACCTATCCAGCTCCTGCTTGGCCACCTTTGTAGTTGGTCTGAGTGGTGAATAAGAGCACCAGTTTATCACTATTAGGGGCACCAACCAGCAATGCTGCATCTGGAGTTGCTTCCCCAGCTCCGTCTCCCTTCAATTCAAATTCTGTATCATCCACTCCTAGACTCTCTAAATGACAGACTTGACCTCCTCCCACTCCTGCCTTGTCACAACCTATCACTACTCCTGCTACTTAGACTGTGCCAATGCCTCTTTCAGCAGGCAGTCCAATGGTGACTGGAACACCTATGCTGACCATGCTCTCACTGACCTCTAGTTTGCTAATGAACACCAGCTCACCCATGGCTCTACCCTGACACCTGACATGTCAGAGACCCCTATTATATCCTATGCTTTCAGACATTACTCTGGAGGCAATCTAGCACAGCATGGCTCTAACACAGCCCAATGCTCTCAACCTTATAAGGGTCATTGTTAACACTGTTTGTCAAGGCAATGAACCTTGGAGAGGGGATGACGTAAGGAACAGTTTCTTATGGAGACATGTCCAATCTAGCTTGGCTTAGTTTGGTATGATCAGTCTTCTTTGAACTGTCATCCAGACTGCTCAGCATTCCCTTATCCCCTTCTGCTAGTATTAGTCATCTTCTATGAGTCATTGATCAGACCATTACTCATCCATGATTATAGGTACCCAGAGATGTAGTATATAAGGCAGCCTGCAGAATAGAATATCTTCAGGCTGAACAATAGCAGTGTTTACCAGGCCTATCCATTAAACTGACTGTAAGGCTCTGTCATGACCCATCATTTTTGCCTTGTCATCCTGCACGACTTTCCCACAACATGCCTTCCCCACCATCACTGACATGTCCCGATGTGCCTTATGCATCAGCTGCTCACATCACCAACCCAATCTGCATCTCTGATGCTCCTTTTGGGACAACATTCCTGAAACACACCACAATGGCTTGCCACCACTCACCCCCACATCTGACTACCCACAAACCAACCATACAGTTCTGTGCCACATGTCTCAGCACCCTCCTCAACCCTCTCCAATGTTGTTCTGATGATCTGCCCTGCTATAATACTTAAACCTTTGTACCATAGTAGTCAGTCCTTAGTCTCGATATTGCCAACCCTTTTGTCCAAGTTTGTTCTACCTTTTATTGTCATACTAAGTCTCCCAGTTCTTCTCAATCTATTCTGTCTTCTATTTTTGTTTGCCAACACTGCCCTAAGTCCTCCAATCAACCTATCTCTTGTTGGAATTTGCATCATTGACACCCAAACCCTGACTTCTCAGTGCATCTTGCATTCTCAACAACTAAGACCACTTCAATGCCCCATAAGTCTACATGCCAGTTTGCA
>JABAKA010008258.1:0-11269 GCA_018857285.1 Termitomyces sp. Mi166#008 | reverse complement strand
GAGATGTGGGAGAATAGTGGTGAAAGAAGTAGATGTGCCAATGGAAACCTTCAAGGTGCTAAATTTCTCCTCTCTGAAATTAGTCTTGGCAATGCTTCTTGCTGACAGTTACTGGCGATGGACTTGGCGATGGTTATTGCCAATGAGCTTGGCAACACTTCTTGCCAACAATTGTTAGCGACTGACTTGGTGACTGTTGTTGATTTTGCCAATTATTAGCAATGGGCTTAGCAACAGTTGTTGCTGACGAGCTTGGTGATGAGCTTGGCAATAGTGGCTGCTGTCGATTTTGCTAATTGTTGGGTGACCTGTATAGGAGGGAGAGGACCTTGAATAAGGCAGCGGTGGCAGAGGTGGAGGCAGCAGTGGCAGAGGAGGGGCAGCAGAGGCAGGAGGAGTGGCTGGCTAGTAGCGCTGCCCTGTACCCTCTTAAACTATGCCTCAAAAGGTGTGGTGCTACCGCTGCAGGCACTTAGCACTGGACTTTAAACTATGCCTCAAAAGGTGCCTATAATTATTGCAATGGTGATGTAGTTGCTTAGCGATGGGCACCAAGCGCATAGTTTGCCTCAGAAGAGGTGACGTAGACTTTAGAGTGTTTAGAGACTTAGCAGAGGTGGTGCTAACAATAGCTGCCGACCAACTGCATGAGGACGACATAGAGCGTTGAGCATAAGACATAGGACCATAGTGAGGAAGAACTCCTCACAACATTTAGAAGGTTGTTCTCTGACGTTGTTATATTATTTTCTCTACTTTTTGTACACCTTTTATACTACTAGGGTGGAGAAATTGGTAAGCTTGCCTTTTCTCCTACTATCCTAAATATGTACTAATTCTGATGTCATGAGAGCATTAAGGCTGTCAAGTGGAGCCTATGAATTCATAGCAATCCTTTTTTTAGACCATTTTTCCCTATGCTACTCTTTTTTCAAGACAGAATGTTCTAGACTACAACTACTGGGCACAATTTTTGTGTTTTGTTAGGTCACGTGTTATCACATGTTTAGTCACATGACCCATTGCATCATGAAAAACAAGAAAATTTTGAAAAATTAAACATTTTGCAATTAGAACTTTTGGGGGCTTATCAATGTTCTACGTGAGGAATTCACCCTCACTATGGTCCTATGTCTTATACTCTACGTTCTACATTGCCCTCATGCAGTTAGTTGGCAGCTATTGTTAGTGCCACTTCTATCAAGTCTCTAACGCTTTAAGTCTACGTCGCCTCTTGCGAGGCAAACCACGTGCTTGGTGACCATCGCTAAGCAACTACGTTGCCTTTGCAGCAATTTTACCTGCCTTTTAATGCATAGTTTGAAGTCCTGCACTAAGTGCCTACATGCAGAGCGCCACGCCTTTTGAGGCATAGTTTAAGAGGGTACAGAGCAGCATTACTAGTCTGCCACTTCCTCTGCTGCTGCTGCCCCAGCCACCCCTGCAATTCCTGTTCAAGGGGTGTCTACCTGCATACCACCAGCTCCTGGTGCCAACTATGATCCATGGTGGGATATGCCTCAACTTATTGCTCAAGTAAGCTGCTCTTTAGAAGACTTGACACACAACTTAACCTTTTCTTTTTTAGACAAAAGATGCCATTAAGATCTTTGAAGCTAAAGAATCTAATGGCATTGCTGTATTCAATTCTACTGCTCATCTGCTCATGAAGCATATGCTTTAGAGGCACTTCTAGCACACAAGATGAATCATGAATCTGATGGAAAACAACCCATCCTGCATGATACATACATCCCTTCTACAGGTGAACATCAGTCAATGGTTCTCTTTCCCAACCATCAGGGAGTCAATAAAGATGGGAAGTCTCTTGCTAGTAAGCCCAAGGGAATGGAACAGATACTCATGGATTGCTTACAGAACTTTAATGGAAACATGGTAGGGGATTGGTTGCAGTTTATGCAACATGTAAATTGTCTTAAGCAGCTCATGAGTCTGCCATCTGAGCAGCAAAGGCAAAAGAAGAAAAGATTGAAGGTGTGAATGCTTCGAGACTTGAGATGGATTCTCAGGATATCAGTCAATTCAAGGACTGCTGCATGCAGTGTGTACTTTCACTTGCAGGAGGATTTTTGTGAAGAGAAGCCACTGCTCCAACTTATTATTGAGCATGCTGGACATAAATGTCTTTTCCTTCCCAAGTATTGTGAGCTCAACCCAATTGAAATGGTGTGGGGACAAGCAAAGCAACCTAGGTACTGACTTCTTTTACTTGTTTTGTAGCTTTGTATATATGCTAATTCATTTTCAATTCATTCATCCAGGTTTTTGAGAACTCACTGATGGAACTTTCCAAACAGCCAAGAAATTGGTTCTAGAGTGTTTGGATGCAGTCACAGTAAAAAATGTCCAAAATTACTTCCACCATCTTAATATATGTTTAATTCAGACATGAACTCAATATCAAGCAAGCAGCCTATGCAGTCAAGAAGTATACCTCTCATAGATACATACCAGGTAATATTATGATGGACATTAACATTATCAACTGTGCATGATGAAGGATTGTCTTCTTGGTGTATTGACTATGAAAAGAATTACCATATATGTAACCCTAATTATTATGTAATAAGGTTTGTTTCACTTTTTTCCCCGACCAAAAATCAAAACTTAACCGATTGCTTTGGGAAGCACATCAATGATAGAACTAGCATGTCTAAGCTGAATTGAAATGTTTTTGTGACCACTATTTATGAGGAAAAAATGTAGTTAAAGTTTGTCTATTTTTGTTTGTTCCCTGCCAACTGAGGTGGATGGGAATATCAACATGTGAACTGCTTTGTCAGGTTTTGATGTCAGTGTAAGGGACTGCCGAGCCACCCCTTCTGATCAATTGATCGTATTTCGAAAGCCTTCAATTGTTCTGCTCAACTTGTGCCTCACTGTCTGGCGATGGCTCCCCGTGGATTGCTGTATAAACCTCCTGGCCAGCTCGCGAGGTACATCTCTAACAAGCATGTCATACCACCACAGGCCTACAGCGAGTCACGGCTGGAAGGCGGCAACATAATCCTCATTACCGACAAGAAAGCCTTTAGATTCCATAAGCGCACACTCACTTCTCACTCCAAGGAGTTTGCGGAAAGAATCGAGATCATGAACGACGGAAATACAGACATTGTCGACAATTGTCCAGTCCTCGAGGTCCCATTTGCCTCACCCTTTGACCTCGGGCACTTCCTCGATGCCCTACACGATCTCGAAACACCCTCACCACCCCAAATCTTTTCGATCGCGACACTTGACGACTTCCACGCCCTCGAAGGCATTCTACGTGTTTCTACGCTCACCAAAACCCCCGTTCTGCGCGAACGCGCCATCGCCGCCCTCCAAGTACGCTACCCAACCACTCTTGCCGGGTGGGACAACGTCCGTCCTCCACAGCGCCTCCCCACTCCTCCTCCACTCCCCGACGAAGAACCAGAAGACTGGGAATGGGACAGATCCCTGGTCATCAACCTCGCGCGCGAAGTCGGCGCGTTTTCCATCCTCCCTGCCGCAATGGCCATGCTCACGAACGACTGTTCCGCCGGCGAAGTCTTTGGCGTTCGACTCCCTTCCATCCCTGCCCCCGTATCACCCCCGCTGTCCCCCACATCCCCCATTACTCCTTTCCCATTTTCGCCTCTCGCCTTGACAGCTCCACCTCCCTGTGAGCGCACCCCGCTAAACGCAGACGATGCACCCTCCTTCGCCCTCGTCAAAGAACACAACCATCTCTCCCTCGTCTCTCTCCTCCTCACCATCCGTAACCTCGGCTCAAGCTGCACCCGCCCGCCTGATCTGATCCCTCGTAAAACAGGTCGAGCGCCCGTCGGCTCGTCCTTACTCCTTCCGGGGCCTTCGCAGTGCTCGGGCTTCTTCAAGGAGACTGCGGCTCGTCTGCTCGAGATACAGGTGCTAGAGAATCCTGTGGGCTATGCCCAGTTCGTATGGAATGTGTTGGCTGTCAGGCAAGATAAAGAGAGGACATGCAGGTACTGCTGGAGAGAGTTTGGTGAGAGATGTACAGAGGCAAGGGAAAGATGGTGGGATGAGCTGCCTAAAGTGTTAAAGTTCGAACAGGGCTGGGCGGATGAGCGATTGAAAAGTGTTGAGGTGGATGCCTAGTATGGTATGGGTTCAGGACTGTTTGGATAGATGGATATGGAATCTTTGCTCATGTATGCTGCATATACCCTGCCGTTTGTACATCCTCCTTTCTCGATTGTAGCGCTACTTATTTTTTGATGGTCTCCTGCGATATCTAGACACTGGATTGTCTCCATAATCACCCCATGTACTGACATAAATATGTACACGATCGTCTCGACCGAACCGAAAACCAACCTCAAGTTGTGGAATATTTTGAATGGGCACTGTCAAGGTTAACGCGTTAACGATGTACATATCGATATCTCATTTGAAATTCATCACAAGATGACGCACCCTCCCGAGTCCGATTCCCTCAAAGTCAAATCCTCGCGGCAAACGCCGCAAATCTCTTCTTTTACAATGTCCTCGCAAGTAGGTCTTTCACAACTCACGACGTCGTACGCGTGTGCTCGCGTAATGAAGTAATCGACTTCCCACCTACCCTACAAAGGACGACCCAAGACTCCAGCTACTGAGATGATAACTCGCAGGAAAAGTTGTGCACCTACGCCGAATGACAAGAATCACGTCAACGTCCCAGATAATGTTTTACGAGACGACGTGACGAGGGAGTTTCACGAGTTGTTGCGGGCCACTGGGTGAGTCAACCAGTTTTTTTCTTGCCTGGGTTGAGTCGACTAACTTCGAGATGGACAAAGCAAAAGGTTTTTCTGAAGAATATCCAGGAATTTCGAATTCCAATCTGGACTCGAACAATGATATCTACAATCCTGACTTACCCCACCGCCGTCTACAAGTAATCCATCGTGAGCTTTCGTTCCTTCCTAGCTTCATTAATACTAATTCAATATTACAGATTACGATTTGATACTTTTCAACTCTTTGTGTTCTCGATTCTTTGACGTTTCTGTCCTTCTCGGCTTCAGAATCTCGTGTATCCCCTCACCAAGTTGATATCCTTCAGCCCTCATGAGTCCGGGTCGCCATACAACTACGGGGCAGTACCGTCAATTGTCGATCCCTTTGCCCAGACATTACATCAGACTCACCAGCCTAGCCTTCTCCCGATGGCGAATCACACAACACAAATGGATCAGCTCAACAATCTTACGACGCTCATGCCTATCCGACACTCTGAACCAATCCCTCCCTCGGATCCCACCCTACTTCTCGTCAACACCCCTCGCAACAGGCTGCCTAAGCCTATGCGTCCTCTCCATCCTCCCATTAAGCATCCTCCCCAACAACACAGCAAACCAATGATCATATCTGGTCAAAAAATCCGTCCACGGAGCCTCAATGGCCAAACGAGCTGCGATCAAAAGATCCAATAACGACAACCGATGCTCCCTCCTATAGAAAACCTGCCCCTCGCACCGCATGTATCGATGCTCGTCAGGCCAACCATCCAGCATCGTAACTCGATCGTCCGGATCCCACCGCTGCCAGTACAACGGTCGAGAATTCCTCCTCCTCGCACAGTCTATAGATCGATCTCGAAGATATCGTTCGAACCGTAGGAACATGGCTCCCGTCTCGCTCTGACCCTTGAGCTTGACCACGAGAAACTCGTGGCTCTCATACCCGCCGAATCGGAAACTCGCAAGATTATTCCGGACCCTGTAACGTCGCCACTCCACGATACGTCTGTGTGCCCACAGTCGATATTCGTTGTCTTCCGGGCTGAAATACTCGTCCAATGATTCTTGTACCCGAGTTGCAATTGCTTCGGAGCGTCCTATCGGTCTGCGACCAAAGACGGGGTTGGGGTGATCACAAGTAGTAGAGCTGGACTCGTACCTCTCGGATACAAGTGTCGCGGTGTCGAGTTCGGCGTTCTGGATCGCGGGACTAGATGGTAGCGGAGGCAATTGTTCGCGGGTTCCATTTTCGTCATTTGTTGAATGGTCGGCCTTTAGGGGGCTGATGAAAAGACGAGTGAGCTTCGGTCGAATAGATTTAAGCGCTGCGGATGTGGAAGGATAGTCGATAGAGTGTCCGGCTTGAAGTGTAGCTCTGAGATGTTTATTTCTCTTCGAAGTTCGGGTCTTGACACGGGGATTTGGTGGCGGTTCCGCCTTCTCGTTGACAGGATACATTGTATGGTTGTGAGGTGATATTGAAGGATCACTAGGTAAGGGCGCGGAGGTGAAAAGCTCTGATATCCGTGACGACATTCTGGTATACGTAGCGAGGTCTCTTAGTGAGTTGGAATGTCGGGGCACCAGATTTTAGGAAGCCTTTACAATCGCTGTGGTAGTAATGGACCCCACAAAAACAATAAGAGATTCCGGATACGTTTTGTTCAAAGACTTATGGACCCTGTGGATCTCTTGTTCTTGCCATGCGGAGATAAATGACAGCAGCCCAAGACAATTATTCAAAGCAAAGCAAAGCATAACGTCATTGCAGCTGGACCATCATCAGATTTGATCAAAATGTTGAAATATTGACCAATGAACATCGAACTACTTGTCATGTGTCGGGAAGTGAAATTTCTAGCCAATTTTTTTTTGTCGCTCTATCCCCTGGGTGTATTGGTCTCAAACTTCCAATCCATCTCTATTTGTATCTAATCTAGTGCAAAGTATCTTTATAAGAAGAATCCATATCATGCGAGAGGTGTCGGCCCATGGCCCGAACGAGAGGTGCCGAAAAACCGGGAAGTGAATTGTTGTCACGGGGGGTCACACTGTGGTCAGAGTTGGATGCCGATTTGCCGAATCGTCGAAAATCGTTGCTTGTCATGGCTGGTATACACTGGCCAGTGATGTTCCGGCCTGGCTTGGCCCAAAAAGCCGCCGGCTCGGCCTGACTTGAGGGTTACTGGGTCCTCTCTGGCCTGGCCAAAAGATTGAAGCTGGGCCAGAACATCACTACTGCTGGTCTCAGTCATTGTTGGATTATGGTGTGTACATCTTACAAGTCAATGAAAGAATATATTACTGAGGCAAATTTCTACAATATGAGTTAGAAATAGGATTGCCAATCCAAGTCTCCCACAATAGTCACCATACCATACCATATGTTTTCCCCCTGTTTCACTATCTACATGCTACCAGGTCATGTGTTATCTTCCCTATGTCTTATGTCCTCACCCTGCCAGAACTTACTACAATAAACACTTTATAGTTTCCTCTTGTATTCTACCATATATCTAGTGTATATAAGTAGTCTACAATGTAGTTGATAAAATCATCAATATCATATATTTTACCTCCACTGTTATATTATTTCAACTGGTTATGGGCTCTGCACAACCATTGATGTAACTTGTGTAATCTTGTTCTCAATGCTTGACCTGTCTTGCTTGCCACTGATTCTGCTATAACCTGTCATGTCTACTAAATTCTCATTGTCATCACTCCATCACATTGATTGCACTAAAGAGTGCAGAGAGGCACCATGCTGCTCACAGATAACAAGATGAAGGTGACTGAACACAAAGCTTAGAAGGCAAAGGACTGGAAGGCCCTTTCTGTGATATGAATGCATGTTGGTGATGCTCCATTGGTGTACATTGTGGGGTTGACAATGTCCAAAGAATGCTTGGAACATACTCAAGGTGATGTATGAGGTGTGCAGTGCCATTGGCATCATTTCCATGCACAAGAAACTGTTCTATGCACAATGTGAGGATGGTGGTAGCATTGAAGAGCATATTCAGATGCTCAAGGGGCTTGTTGAAGAGCTTGCTGCTCTAGGATCAAAGATAAGCAACAAGAAATTAAGCATTACATTGCTCATCTTGCTTCTAGATGCTTGGAATACTTTCATCTCAGCAATTGACACAGCTATGTTGAAGGAAAGTAGCAAACTGATTGCAGAAATACTTGGAAAGACTGTTGCATTTGCTCTCATGCTGGTGATACTACACTTGCAGTGAAATTTAACTCAAATGTCACTTGTTTTGAGTGTAAGGAGAAGGGGTATATTGCTGCTTACTGCCCCAAGCACAAGAAGTCTGATAAAAAATCTGAGAAAAAGAGAAAACAACACAGACATAGCAAATAGTCAAAGAAGGACTCACCATCATCTGACCAGGCTCACCAGGCTTCCACAGATGACTATTTCTTCATCTCCACCTTAGCTACCTCTGCTGGCACTGCTCTAGCCACTAGACCCACTGCCAATGTGATTCTCACTGATAGTGCATGTACATCACACATTTTTTGCAATTGTTCTTGTTTTTTGTTGTATGTTGCAACACCCAGGCACCAGATAAATGGTTTTGGATCTGCCTCTGACATGGGAATCAGATGACAAGCCCATGGCTATGGGGGGACTCACTTTCAACATCAAGCTTGCAACATTAGCTGCAGAGGTGCTCACAACAGGACTGGATGTTTCTGTTGATGGTGGAAGTGGTCTGTGGCTGGCTGACCTCATTCAGAGGTTCATGTATTTTGGATTCTGACTGATATAGTAGTAGAGGCCTTTTGCCTCTGGATCTGGCCCTTTTGCATTCTTCTCCTGGTGTTTGAACAGCAGACAAAACCTGTCATCTTTGGTGACTTGTAACCACCCATTCCATGCTGACACTGCAGGTGGTGTCCTGTATTTGGCCAGGCAAATGTGCCTCTCATTGTCTACCTCTCAGTAGATGTCAAGGGACATCATGGGCCTATAGAACTGATGTTTCAGATAAATGATGCCATATGTATAGGTGTGTTTCACCAGGCCACAGAGATCCAGTTTTGCAATAAGATGTGAAGGGCATAAGTGTCACTGAAGTTCACAGCCTGCTGCTCATCAACAAAGATGCAATGCAGCAAAAATGTTGACTCCAACACAGGCTAGAATAGGGAGACAGGATTCTACATGTTATACTCTACAGCCTTGCAACAGAGCTCTGGGAAGGCCAAAAACAAGAGCCAGTTGTTGGTTTATGGACAGGTTTGCCCCCCCAAGCAGTGCTGAGAGCCTGGATCAGTGCATACCTAAAGATGGTATGCTAATGAATCCAGTAGATGAAGTCCATCACCAATCCCAAGTAGGTATTCTCCTGGAGTGTCCATATACCAGTGCATATTGTGCCAACTCTGCACTTCTCATGTTCATCCAACTGCATAATGTGGTTAGGAATCTCTCACAGTTCAAGGCTGTCAATATCCACAGATATCATGGGATCATCCCAGTCCCAGTATGGCAGGTCTGACAAAACTGAGGTCATCACCTTGTCCCTCAGAGAAGCATTCAAATTGATGGCAAAGTGCCAGAACTTCAACAACAACATGAAACCTCACAATACAATCTCAAGTAGGAACATGCAGATTGGTAACATATTTGAAGAGCTGCTCAAGCTCAATCATATTGAGAGGAAAATTTCTCATTGCATGTTTGTACACAATGGTGTTTGGCTGTTTAGCTGCCTTCCCCATCTTGTACTCATAACTAGCTGCCTTGTTGGCAGTTGCCTCTATGAACATGGTGTTGGTATGGGGGGAGCAGTAAAAATACTCTCTCAGCCCTCCCATAAAACACAAGTTCAGGCACTCTGCATATCCAGGGCTCACCATGGCCCCTAGTTCATCAGGCACTTGGCAGGACATGCTCTTATGCAACTGCACAAGCCAGCTCCATGCCATGTTCTCCTTGGACTTTTTCTCTGTGCAGATAGCCACATTCTTGAGCTCATGATCTGTGTGTTCAAGGGCTGTTTCACTTGGCATGGCCACAAGTTTCTGCTTGGACTCAGACTCACTGTCCTCAAAGTCATCATTGGAGGTCTCATCTCTGCTGGCTGTCTTATGCACTGCCTTGGGTGCAATTACCAGCTGGTCCTCTGTCTGAGCATCTTGTGCTACTTGCATGACAGGGTAGGAGTTGGGAGGGGCCTATATTACCACAGATGCTGCAAATTTGAGTGTGGCTGACTCAGCCTAGTAGGAAGTGCTTGCCAGATAAGTCTTTACAAATAACTTGGACTCATTGTGATGTTTATGAGCCTGTCAAGCCTTTGTTGCACATGGCAACAACAAAGATGCAGAGGCTTCTATGCCTTGCTCAGCAATGAATGCTACTGTTTGAGACAACAGTGGCTCATTTCTCTTTGTTGCACTCTGCAACAACCCTCCAGACTGAGCTGTGCTTAGAGACAGTGGTCTACTTTCTACCAGCTTACTCTCTTGGAACTGTAGCTCTGATCCCATTTCAACATCCCTCTGGTCCATGGTCAGCCCCTTGAGGAAGCTTACCAACTCTATTGTGACTGCCTTCCCTGACAACTGTAAGGGTGACCTCTGGGGGCTGTGGCTCAGTCACACAACTGGCAGAGGGAAATCCAAAGTATATTGAGTGTTGTACAGATGATTACCAGTCTGACTACTCACCTGGCAGAGGGAAATCCAAAGAGAACAAGTCTGAGGATTCCCTATGCCAGGAGTGACACTTCAGAGGCTTCTGATGCATGGGAAGGAACTGTACAATACACAAATATGTTCTCAATGCCATAACTCTTCCACTTCACCTTGAACTGGAGCTTATGCCAAAAGAGATGACTATTCAGAATCTCTTCCACTTCATACTCCTCCTTGTGGTTGATCAGAACTGGTGGCGGTGGTGGATTTGGACAGTGGCCAGAAATAAGGTCCTTAGGTGCAGAAAATAGCTTTACCATGTTAAAGACTGGGTGAAGCTGGCACATCCCCACAGGTATCCTTAGACGATATGCTAGAGAGCCTACCTGCCATTCAATCACAAATGGTCCCAGATGGTGGTGAGATAGCTTTCATGAGGACTGAGTGGTCATGATATCTGATCCATCCAAGTATACTTGATTCCCTGGCTTGTACTGTGGTGCTGGCATGCATCCTCAGTCATAGTATCAGGCCATGTCATCCTTTGCCTTAGCTAATGCTGCCTTTGCCTCCTCTTGTGCCACTTTCATCTGGTCCACAAACTCATTCACTAACTCATTTGTTGATGAACGTATATGAGGCTCAAAGCCCATTTGAGGATGACAGCCAGTGTCCAGGAAGAATGGGGACATCTGTGTGCCAGTGTGAACATGGTTGTTATACTGGAATTCCATATCTGGAAGCAGCTCATCCCAGTCATCTTGCCACTCATTACAGAATAAGCGCAGATACTGTTCTAGCTCCTGGTTAACATGCTCTGTCTGGCCATTGGATTGAGGGTGGTAGGCAGTGGAGGT
>JABAKA010008257.1:0-11329 GCA_018857285.1 Termitomyces sp. Mi166#008 | reverse complement strand
TCTCTGACCCTGCACATGACTGAACTTGCTGGATTGCACCAAACTATGGACACCATCTCACACTCTCTTCAGATGCTCTTAGAGCATCTTCCTCCTACTCCAGTCATTACTCCCACACCTCCTACACCACCAGAAATGAATCCTGCACCTTGCTTTGATGTCTCTGCAGCTCCACACACAAAAATACCTTGCTCAGCACTCCCTAACACTTACGATGGAGACAGAGCAGTGGGTGAATGCTTTCTTCAGTCTTTACCCTAACAACATGCTCAACTCTTCATGGCACATTGTTAGCCTTATATTGACCTTGATGCCCATGAGTTTACCTTCCTTATCTGTGCATCACTACATTTCATTGTTTACAGTAACCTGATTATTAATTTTGTTATTCTGATAATGATCATAATGAAAATGTTTTCAGAGGTAACAAGAATAATTTCAAAGACATTCAAGTCCAACAGATGTAAATTTACTATAGTATACACAGCTAATGAGCATGCTAGGTACGGGCGAGCAAAGGGACTTGACATTGAACGTTGAGCACTGAAGGGAGCGTGTGAACTGATTTGTCAGGATTTGACGTCAAGTGTGGGGGAGAGAAGTTTACATTCGCTTACCGCTTGTGATACCAACGATAAGACAGTAGTGTACCATGTCTCAAGCTCTAGGAGAAGCATCACCTCCGCCGGTTGGTCGACGGTCTTCTATAACGAACATAAACTGATCACTAGAGCCAAGGTCCTCAAAGCCTCCGTGCACGATGTCCGTTACTTTGCAGCGCTGCTACGTGCAGTCAACCTCGCCAATGTAAACTATCTGAGGCTTGTTCTATAGTGGAAAGAACTTAATTTACAAGCGCGCAACCTTTACAGTGACCTCTAGAGGTCTTACGATTACCGTAGAAGAAGCACGAACCCTCCTTGGTGAGCTTTTCTCGATCTTAAAAGAACTCGAGTTCATTAAGTCGATTATTTAGGCACTGCATTTGTATTCTCTGATATATTTGACGAATATTCATACCATTCAGATGTGGTTCAATCGTCACAAGAATCCGACGATGCCGAGATCAATGTTGGATTTGAAATACCACTCAGCACCTTAATTGAATGTCTCAATATATTTGGTACTGCTGGTGCTCCCCCTGCCAATGCAGGCACAAAATACAAGAAGTGGAAGAAAACTGGGAATGACTCAGATCACGACGACGATGATGATCGGGGAGGGCGAGGAAGAACTGGGGCTCGAGGACTCGACACATACTTCTCTGGTTCGGATAAGAAGACAGGGATGCGATTGACCTATGCTGGCCCGGGAGACCCTCTCACCTTGTTACTGTGAGCTTTCTTCTTCATGACTAATACTATTTTTTGAGTTACATCAAGCGCAGAGGACGCGACAGGACCAACAACTAGGTGTGAGATAGCCACATTTGAGTTCGAACCCCACCTCGAGCTTCCTTTCGATGCTAGTTGCACGTGAGTGTAAATCGGTGAATTCGAGAACCTTAACTCATCTGACATAGTGTCTTGAAAGTGATCTTGAAGGTGCGAGGTAGCCTCTGTAAGCTACCTGTTTAAGCTGACAATAATCAGTCATCGTGGCTTCGCGATGCACTTTCAGAACTTGACCCTTCGTTTGATAAACTAACTTTCATCGGAAGTCCGCCTCCAGAGGCAGAGGATTCGACCCCGCGCGAAAGGCGCAAGCCGCGTACAGTAGAAAAACCAATGCTTCGCATTCAAGCAGCGGGAACGTTTGGTAGTACTGAAGTATGATCTTTCTCTCCCCTTGAATTCCAGTTCTGGAGCCAACCACATCCTAGATGGATTATCCAAATGACAGAGAAGTGTTAGAAACCTTCGAATGCAGAGAAAACGTTCGTGTCAGGTGTGCGAAATTGCCATCTCCTCTACCCTTGTTTAATGTTCCCTTGAAATTAGCTATAGATTTGGGCATATAACAAGGACACTTCGGGCATTGCAAAGTTCAACCAAAACTTCGTTGCGGATTGACGAACATGGGTTGCTGAGCCTCCAGTTTTTAATGCCGTCACCAAGAGGCGGTGCTTCGGACGCGTTTATTGAATTCCGAGTGAGTTGTGTTGCCCTTTGTGCTAGCCTTGTGCTCACTTGGCCAAGTGTCTGGCATTGGATGATGGGATTTGACTCACAAGTGCCATCCAACTGTAATCTATCTGCAAGATTACATATAGTAAAAATTGCTGTTGAGTATGTACCAAGAATGACTTGTTGAAACACATGAGCCAACTAATCTGCCACTGATGTTGAAATATTGAAACTGAAAATACAAAGAGTTATAGTATTTGGAATAGTCTTCTCCAGAAAATTCAATGCCTACAGGAGGGCAGTCTTGATCATCTGGAACTCTTGGCACAGTGCATGGTGACTTGGTCAAGGGAAACATTTTATGTGGTAATGTGCAAAGGGATGTGGTAGCTCACAAAAATAAAGTGGTACTTTACAGTGGAATGAAGTACTCGCTGAAAGGTATGTGTGAGCACCAGTGCAGTGGGGAGGGAACATGATACACATACACCAGATGTTGTATCAAAATGCCAAGGAAGAGGGGAAGGTGCAGAGAAAGTCCAATTATGCAATGGATAATGTGGTCTGCACAGGAAAGAGAGGAGAAGAAACATGTTAGACAAAAGGACAGCATGTCAGAGAGTACACATAGATGAAGTGCCCCAGAAAGAGACAACAGTGTCCAAGGCAACAGGAGTACACAAAAACAGGATGGTTTAGACATGCAAGGAAGTGAAAGATTCCTGGCTAAAGGAGTCAACAAAGAGACATGCTAGATACAATGAAAGATGCGCCAGGCTCCAAATGTGCAGGTGGTGGACAAAGGAGAGTGCTGTGACAGAACAGTTTTGAGAGGTGAGCAAATGAGAATGAAGAGATTCTGAGGGAAAAAGTCAGTGAAGGAACTTACTAGATGCCCTGAAACATGCACAAAGCTCGAAGTCAATTGGTGCAGAAGGCAGGATGCAACAAGGCCGAAGAGCCAACAGTATTAAAAGGATTCTAGGAAATAAGTATTAGCAGACCAGAAAGAAGTAACCATGAAATTATACATGGCTTAGATGGAAGTAAATAAATAGGGCAAAGTGAAGATGAAAGAAACAATACTGTGATACAGAAAACTTGAAGAGTATATTGTAAGTGTTGACAACTATAACAGATTTAGCGGGACAAAAAAGTCGGGGATAACTGTACAGATACGGTATACCGAATATTAGTCCTGTATACCTGAGTGAGGTTCCTACTTACGATAACTGTACAGGTGCTAGAGCTAACAGTATACCCCGTTTTATTGGTTGCCCCCGGTATCCCACTTTGCGAGATCAATGTGACACCGCATGTGCAAACATGACATGATAGCACAGTTGCGCCGCTACGCGTGCGGATGGATGGTCGTAACGACGCGTTCAATCAAGCAAAAATTCATGGACCAAGCAGACGTCAACGTTCGATTTGCTATTTCTTGAAATAATGCCAGTAGGTTGAATATTCTACCCTCCATATTGATGCTTCTGCGAACGTTCGATGAGGCTCTCTAATTTTTATGTCAAAGCTACACGTGCATGGACATTCGTAGTTAACATAAATGTACTGCCTATAGACGCTGTCGATCACTGTACAATGTTGAACATGATTAATTCTGGCATTCACGTAGGCTGATGAGCTATCTCGACCTACAGCTTCTTGGCATTGATGATATCGATGAACTCGGGTTTGAGTGATGCGCCACCAACAAGGAAGCCATCAACATCGGATTGGGTCGCTAAAGGACCAAATAGGTCAGGCAGTGAGATAATGAATGCCTGATCATAACTCACAAAGTTCCTTGCAGTTGGCGGCGCTGACACTACCTCCATAGATAATCCTAGTGGAGCTAGCAACGTTGGGTGAGATTGCCTTGGACAGGTAAGACCGAATGTCAGCGTGGGCCTCCTGTGCCTGCGCAGAGGTCGCGACTTTCCCAGTACCAATGGCCCAGACAGGCTCATAGGCGATGACAACGTTACTAACAAAACATGGGTCAGATCGATTAAAGCTTCATGACGAAAGAATAAAAGGCCCACCTCCAATCAGCCTCATTAAGGACAGCGACGACAGCCTGAAGCTGTCCTTGACAAACTTCAGCAGTCTTACCATCTTCGCGTTCCTTGAGAGTCTCTCCTATGCAAAGAATGACTTTGAGAGGAGCATCAAGAGCAGCACGCGTCTTTTGAGCCACAAGCTCAGAAGTTTCATGGAAGAGAGTACGTCGCTCGGAGTGGCCTGTAGACGTCATTCAGACCAAAACAGGCTTGTCGTCGATCTTTTCCATACCTAGAATAACATAAGGAATTTGAGCATCCACGAGTTGCGCGGGGCTGCTCAATGCCATTAGTTTGAATTGTGAACATAGAAGGGAGGTTACTTGCCTGGTCTCTCCTGTGAACGCTCCCGACGGCTTGAAGTAGGCGTTCTGGGCGGCAAGCTGAATGTCCTTCCTCAGTTCACCCTTCAAAGAGAGAAGGTACAGCGAGGGTGGCGCGATGACGACCTCTGAGCATAGATTAGATTGCGATCAGCAAAATCGGGTCCAATCGAGCCCACCTGTCGCCGGGTCCAGTTCAGCAGCGTTCAGAATCTTCGCAAGAGCAAGACTTTGCTGATGCGTGTTGGGATTCATCTTGAAGTTTCCACCGACGAAAAATTGACGGGCCATTACGATCAGTATGAGGAAGAGATGGTGTAGTGATAGGTTTTGGGCAAAGACGGGTTCGGACTATTCGGACACGTCCGAATCAAGACAAGGTTTGCCTCCGAGCTGTTCCACAAACAAAATCAAGAGCGCTAGCCCAGCGCTCTTTGGAACCGAAAGAGGTATGTATGGTACATGTGCAAGCAAATGATACATTGCGGACTTATACCGATAAGTAATTGATGCAATAGAAAAGTAAATCTACCCCGATAAAACCCTCTCCACTGTCATTTGAACCCGGGAACGAGCTGAGTTAGCCTCGGGACTGGTACCTCCAATCAGCTTTCCGGGCTCATAGCCCATAGTGACGCCCTCATAGATAAGTTCTAACAGCTTGTTATACTGGCGACCCCATATCTTCCGTCCATCAATGTCCATAACGTCCAGCGCCGCTACGAAATCCGACATAAGCACCAAAAAAAGCAGAATGATAGTAGAATACACACTGTATATGAGATTTGGTGTTATTGGTAGCTCCAACAGCTGTTTGTTCCTAAGGAGTCGAGTAAGCCACGTCCAAAAGCGTGGCAACTGGAACGCGGCGTGGAGAGGTTGTTGACTGGGAGTGAACTTGAGGATATTGAAGTAGATCCTCATGATTCCCGAGACTCGTGAGATATAAACGTCCAATGTCTCCATTTCATTGTCGCCGTCCTCCCTGAACCCCATGGCTAGTTTTCGCACTCTCTCTACAGCCTTCTTACGTGCCGGGTCAGAACCAGAATAATCATCGAAAGGGACCAAATAGGGCACTGGCCAACCGCCCGCCCGTTGCACCAGCTTCGAGAAAAAGACCTCGCCGAAGTCCTTAACTGTCTCCAGCAGATTGAACGCAACTGTTGCTAGGGGCTTGGCACTATTCTTCTCTGCTGTCACCTCGGTTTCGGCTTGCAAAATAATGGCTTTTGAGAGGGAGTACAACAAAGCTTTGTAGATGGCAGGGTGAAGAGGATTGCCGTTACGCGGATTGAGGATATAGTATATTTCCAAGGACTAGTCGTTCGGGCGTGAGGCGACGGAGATAAAAACAAAGTATAAGACGTACTATTCGATTGATTTCTCCGGGATCACTTGTGAGTTGCCCAATCTTGGGAGTTATCTCTCGACGCCCTTGAGACCACACAGATTTCGCTACTTTATCCGCCTTGACTATATTCATGGTGTCCTTTTTTGTGGCCTATCAAGAGTTAAGTTAAGCGATGAAAAAAAGACAAGGCCCAGATAAAGTTACCTCGAGAAAACTATGATACAGTTTCCAATCCGCTTCTGCCGTCGTCATTCCAACTATGCTCCGGATCTCCCGCTGCTGCACTTCTTCTAGCTCCTGGGCACGTTTCAAACGAGCAGCCTCTTCCTCCTTCTCCTTCTGTTTCCGTTTTTCTTCCTCCGCTTTTCTGGCTTCCTCTTCCCTCGCTTTCTTTTCTGCTGCCTCCTTCTCCTGCTTCGCCTTCCGTGCTTCCTCCTCCTCTCTTCTTTTCTGCTCTCGTTTTCTCTCTTCCTCCTCCCTCTGTCTTGCTTCCTCCGCCAACTTCGCTCGGATCATTTCCTCCTCAGCTTTGATTACACCCTCGATACCCTCCCATATCTTCGTCTGCCGCGCTTTCATATCCCTTACGAGCTGATCCTCCTCTTGCCTAGCCTTCAAACGAAGCCTCTCGAAGTGTGCCTCGACCTCTTGCACCTGGTGTGCATACCGAGCTGAACGGCGTTCCATCTCCGCTGTCCGGCCTCTGTCTTGCGTGTCATGAAAACGCTTTTGGTCCAAATTCGATTCTCTTCGCGCAGCGTGCTGAAAAGTAGGGTTGTCATGAGGCTTGACGCGTCAGGAAGAAGAGTAAACGTACAAATGCATCACGGCGCGTTTGACGTTCCCAGTCTTCGTAAGGGTCATGATGTCGCGTGCGTAGTCGTATGGCTGCAACAGTCTCTTCTACCTTCCTTCGCTCTTCAAGATTTCGCACATCGTGCGCGGGTCTCCTAAAGCGAGCTTGAGTGTGATCGAAAGCATGATAGAAATTGCACAAACGATTGTGGTTTCGGCACTTCTGATTCAGACGCATAGCAGAAAGAGTCAGATGATGAAGATACTACGCTCTCGTCTGAGTCAGAGTCTGAAGAGTCCAATTCCGAACCATTATCTGAGCTTGAGTACTCATCCGAGTCTAACTGGAGTCCGAAGGTAGAGCTGTGTCTCGGCTTCCTACTGATTAAATTGAACATTTACTTGTATCCGTGTAAATGGATATGGCGTACAGTCTGACAGGCGAGGGGGAGACAGATCGTGGCGCCCTGAACCGCATTACGAGAATGAACAGCCAATGGACAGCTCAGCAAAGCGATGGATAGGTCTTTTGATACCAAAGTGCTGTCCTTGCCCTTGACTTAGTAGTGCGGGCAAGAAATGTAAAGAGATATACGAGCCACAAGCGCTGTTCAGCGAGGCTCTAATGAGAAGGTTCGCTTGTCCCAATATGACTGCTTGTAACGTGACACCGTGACCCATTTGGTTTCTCGGTGTCATCGCCGATGATATCACCTTCGGAGCAAGTCCGCGTCGCATGCGCACCTTGGGAATTGAGCAGGTCATTACTGCACGACATATTCGAGCAGAAATAGGGCAATTCGCCTTGTTCAGCAGCAATATTCTCCTAACAAACCTTCGGCGAATAACAATTGAATGAAAAAAACAAAACGCGGAATCCACATTACAGAACTTTTAACTGATGCGGATCGTGTTATACATTGAAGTTGCTTGAAAATTTCCTCCTCAACGACATTGAGTCGCAAGTGCGTGGAAATAAAGGGAAAGATCATAACAAAACAAGGATTCTAAAGACGAGATCTATATCGTGTACAATTAGTATAGTCCATCGAGATAATCAATAGAAGGCTTGGAGGGAGCTTGAGGGGTCGGAGCTTTGAGAGAGGCCGCATTTTTGGGAAGATAGTCAGCTGTTATAGAGTCAAAGTCCACATTAGCCTCAATAGCTGTTCCAGCAGTCGTCAGTACCACTAGAAGTGGAATGAACGGAAGACTGACCGGGCCTCGCGTTCCTTGCCGCAATCGACTTCTCAAGCATAGTTGAGACGATGAGACGCCGGATTGTCGCACCATCAAGGGCCTGAAAGTAAAGTGAATCAGACATTTCCATCGAGCAAAAGCGTCAGATTTACATACTTTGACCTCTTCCTTCTTCACACCTTGTATTATTTCAGCCGGAAGATGAGAAGTAGATTCTTTAAACGTCCCAGTGGGGCCTGAGGCTTTTCCAAGGTACGTTAAAACGTCGCCTTTTGTGAGCATCCCTCGAACACCAGTTCCCTTAATATCCTCCGGTTTCGTAATGCCGAATTCCGCAAGAAGACGATGCACAGAAGGGAACATGGGACGCGAGTGAGATATAGGATGGGATGAGTGAGTCTGAGGGATAACTAGCTCAGGGGGTAGCGAGGGTGAGGCAGAAGCCTGTGCTTTCGGTGCTGGATCTTCCTCCTTGGGCACTTCGAGGTTTGAGATATCATCACCTCGCTCAGCAAGTAACGCAATGACTTTTCCGACAGGTATGCCTTTTGCTCCATCTTGTAACTGAGGTCATCTCATTAAGACGTCGCCCAAGTACGTGCCAAAGTCCGCATACCAAAATTTTGCCCACGATACCATCGTCTTGGGCTTCAACGTCTATTGTCGCCTTATCAGTTTCCTAAAATGTCAAGAACCAGGGTGACCATGCGTTTAATAGTTTTTACTTCTTTCCAACGAGACCACGCACGATTTCGAGCAAAATATCCCCTGCTGAGAACATCTCCCCATCTCTCTTCTTCCAACTCGAAATTCCTCCCTCAGTCATGGTCGGCGACATAGCAGGCATCTGAAGGTTCGTGATTGCATGGCGAATGCTTGAGTTGTGCAATACTAAGGAATTGATCAGCAAATATGGGCTTGCGATACACAGAAATGCACACATCTCTTCCCACCGCAACCTAAACACAGCTCGCGTCGTAGTAAGCCACTCATAGCTTTAGCAGACACCATTCCAGAGTTTTCAGGACACTCGAGTCGGACTTCGACCGCGAGAACTTTGAGTCCTGCGATTGAGGTCACGAAACGTGATGATGGTATGCTTAGTCAGCGTATTTTCGTAATTGATGCTGCCTTGGAGCTTCAAGTTAGAGCGAGCCTCGTAGGGCGGCTTTTAACGTTTCCCAATTGTCGTCCGACTCCCTATTTATCTTCCTTTTTCAAGTTATCTCCTCCCCCAAGCATTCTCTCGACAACCTGTCGTGCAGGCTAACGAGGCTATAGGGACGTGGTAAAATGGTCCAGAACACATGGACAAAGGCTTTTTCACCAATTCGGACTGTACATTTTATGTTCCCTTCTGTTCCTTGATTTCTGGATTGTAATCTCGGTTGATACTGCGATAGCCATTGTGCAACGCACCAAATCCAGATAATTCTCGTTTCCTGCGTCGTGATCACCTCACTTTTCTACTATCCAGAAACGATGGCCTTCGGACCAAAGATCGTCCAAGCCCTGTTGTGCATCAAACGCCGATATGGTCGCGCGGGATATGAAGTTGTCGATGATTGATAGCGTTTTGTGCTGAGAGGATGTGTATATGGCGAGAGCGGGCACGACAACGCTGTCATTCGTGTTAAACGTGGCGTCAGACGTGCCCTGCGGGTAGAGTGTCCCCTTATACAAGGACGTGACAGGAATGATGAAGGAACACTCAACAGGCAAACTCTTCTATCAACCCTTGAACTCGAAAGCCATCTCGAGGAGCTGATCTCCAGCGGCGATACCCCGTGCCTGAAGCGCGCAGATGGAAGTGTTTTGTTATCTCTCCATTACTATTTTGGAACCATGATAGGGACCTATTAGCACATCTCAAAACATCTCCTTTGGTGGCATCTTGATTACTCCCCGAATGATATTGGCATGTCGAGAACTGCACGATCCCATACTTGACTTAGTGACTTTTCTTGCTGTCACTTATTTTTCCCCTGAATCAGACTGTCTTGGTAATCGTGAGCGCGCATCTTGGTTGCAAACTGCTCATAGAGCTCGTGCTGAGCATCAGGAACCCGTTGTTGTGGGTTCAAGAACCAGCTGTAATTTGGTCTAGAGGTACAATTTACCATTCCATCTATGGTATTTGTTGGTTACAGTGTGTTTTGCAGTACGAAAGAAATAAACCCCAGTCTGAAGGTTGGTCTACATTGTCGACATTTGTATATGTGGTATATATGCCAGCGGGCTTCTTCGTATACGTTGCATGGTCCGCGGGAAAGATGACAGCAGTCCACTCACGTCTCGGTATTACGTTGACTATACTCGTCGAAATTGCAGTCAGTACAATTACTAGTCTCAGTGTATGTGCCCTCATAGGCTTTAAAGTGACAGTGGTGCCATGGTATGTCTAGATTTTTCAACCAAGGTCTTTCCCATCCACTCCTATTTCAAAAGAGTTCCATGAAACAGCGGATTGTCGAGGGATTAGCAAGGCGGGAACATCCAATGCGCTCAAGGTTGTCTCCTATAATACCATACTGAGAATCATTGCTATATTTTCCGTTGGCGCCATTCGTCAATTTTGCTCTTTTGTGATTGTCGTCCTAGTTGCGCACTGGTTCCTAGCGCATACGTTTTTCCTAGGTGTATTGTCCATTGACCTTCAGCGTCTAACAGTATGTCCTTCTCGTCATCTCAATATGCCAGCTGATACTGACATCATCAGCTGGATGAATATTACGACACGGTATTGGTTCCCCCTCTATTTCTCAAGTGGCTAAAGAGTCAAGAAGCCTCGTTCAGCATGACAGAAGCTCGTATTCACGGTTCAGACCCCTCTCAAAGGGCGTGCAGCTACCAACCATAGCCTTGTTATGGTGAGCTCTTACTTTGACTATCTATTCACACACCAGCGTCCATGTTAGCTCCTCGCGATCGCCGGAACGTTGTATTACACCACCTCTGCAATATCGACCGACGATCAGTTAATTGCCTCGCCATTCCGAGATCATCCACGCCCATTCTCCAAGGCCTCAAGCAATTAAGTAACTTGTCCATCCCTGGCAGTGCAAACACACCTGTGCCAACTCTGGTACAAGTTCAGTGACCAGATCTCTGGGATCCCTCGCGTATTGCACAGATAGAGGACCGCATCCGAGTTTCCTGTGAAAATGGTCTCCAGCAGGTCATCAACTCCTCCGTCAAACTTCACTTGCCCGTCCAGCAAGTCCCACTCCTTCCCCGGTCTGTGTGTTCCGTAACTATCTATCAATTCCCACCCCTGCTCATCGAAAGGCATTCATACGCCTGGTAACGTCCAACCACAACTTGGGAATTGAGACTTTGTGTCATGCGGAACGAAACCGACCCCACAGCGTGCCAAGGCAATGGAGATTTTGTTGTTTTTGTAGGCAGAACATTGAAGATGAGGCACATGCATTGATTCTGTGTCAGGGTTCCGCAGTGTTGTATTCTAAGGGGTTAATAAGGGCAATTTTTTTTATTAAGGCTTAACCCTTAATAACAACCCTTAATTAC
>JABAKA010008256.1:0-11387 GCA_018857285.1 Termitomyces sp. Mi166#008 | reverse complement strand
TTTAGGCCTTCCCTGTGGCTGGCTGTGGCTTTTGTGTATTGTACAGTTCCTTCCCATGCATCAGAAGCCTCTGAAGCATCGCTCCTGGCATAGAGAATCCTCAGACTTGTTCTCTTTGGATTTCCCTCTGCTAGGTGAGTAGTTAGACTGGTAATCATCTGTACAACACTCAATATACTTTGGATTTCCCTCTGCCAGCTGTGTGACTGAGCCACAGCCCCCAGAGGTCACCCTTACAAGTACAACATTGATGATTGGCTGGATCCTGCATCTTCTGAATACAAGCCAGTGCTTCATGAAGCAATTTTTCACTATTCTGCTTGTGTCAATACCAAAGATAGGTTTGAGATCTGTATTTTGACACCTGACATGGATGCTGCAGCATGGCAATATGGGCAAAAATTGCAGATACTTCTTGATGGAACCTTTGGCATCTGTTCAACATGCATTCTTTTGTTCATTGCTATGGGCATTGATGAGCATGGGAAAGGAGTTCCTATCGCATTCTTCATGTTCTCTGCTCTGACTGGTAGCCATGCAACTCATGCAGGCTACAACATGGCTATCCTTCACAAGTTACTAGATTTATGGAAGTGTCATCTGGATGCAAAATCTCAGACTTTGTTCACTCTGTTTGTTGCAATAACTGACACAGACATCAAGGAGTGGGCTGCACTCTTGGATGTGTGGCCAAAGTTTGTTCTGCTGATATGCAAGTTTCATTTACGCCAGTGTTGGACAAACCATTGCAAGAAACACCTGCGTGGAGGGAGTGAGATCTGAAAAGATCATATTCACAATCAACTGTGTAGACTTGAGAATGAGTAAGTTGAGTGAACTTTTACTGTGAATGGTGTTCATGATCAATTCATTTAGGCTCATTGTGACAGTTGATCATAACACAGCCTTATCACTCATTGCCAGCCATCATATCACATTCAACTCATTGTTGAGTGGCAACTCTGCTGCTGCTGCAACAGGTGGTATCAAACACCTTGATTACCTTCTCAGCTACTGGATGCCGCTCAACATGTAGAGAAGTTGGTCTGAATGGGGCCAGCTTGCAGCTTCTGTAACTATGGGCCATCAAGCTTGATGGTGTTGTACTGACTACAAACCATCTGGAATCTTTCAATGCAATATTGAAGCACAAGCACCTTCCTACATGGCTACATTCAGAGCATTGTTTGTGCTTTGACAGCTTGATCTGTATTCTCATCACATGCATCCTGCCTGAAATCTTTAATCGTGGATGTGCTGAAAAGGACTATGCTGATTGGCTTGTTACTCAGTTTTCTGCACATGCTGGAGGTATGAATCTGTCAGAACTTCATAGGCAGACAACTTTGCAGTGGCTGACACCACAAACCTCTCCATCTCCCTGTTGGTGGCAAGCAGATATGATCCATGATGAAGAAGCAAAAAAAAATACTACAGCTTAGATGAATCTCTATTGTTCATGGCTCTTTGGATCCTTTTAACAAGCTATGATGCCATCTGCCCATCAAGCAAAGCTGATATTCTGAATCCATATCACTTACGATACACTGTTCATATCCATTGCATTGGCATTTCTTCCTGCACCTGTCTTGATTATTCTTACAATAATGGCCATGCCTGCAAACACCTTTGTGCCCTCTGTATGATAATAGATGGCTGGATTCATGGTGGTCGAGAGTATCCATATATCTATTCTCAATCTCCAGCAGATGCTTGTACAACTCAGGATTGCTTATAGCTTCATTCCATACCAATCCTGTCACATCAGTCAATCTTCCTGAGCCACCTGTTGTCCCCTCCATTCCATCTTCAACCATTGACTGGTCAGCCATTCAAAAGCTCAGAAATGATAGCACCACTCTTGACAATCAAGAGACCATTGGAGAAGGTATTACAAATGAAGAAGACAATAATTCTGAGTCTTCATTACCCACCTCAAGTGTCCAGTCTGAGCCCAAAACAATGGTATGTCATATAACTTCTATACTCAGTATTTCAAAGAAACTTAGGGAAACCCAGCTATCACAGATGCAGGTAATTGAGAGCCAGATCCAACACCAAGTTGATCATGAAATTTCCTGACTGCTTCCAGGTTTGCATGGTCTTGTCAACTTATTGAATGATACATCACAGGTGATGGGAACCGAGAATATTCACAAATTTGCAGAAGTGCTTGGAACCTTGACTACAAGGCTAGCTGCCATCATGGTTACAACCTGAGCATGAGCCATTCTCAAATTCAACCAAACAAATTTCACCTGCCAGTTCCTCCACAAGCATAGATCATACACAACATCAACTCTGATATCGAGGAGTCCAGAAGCAAGCACACCAGCTGATGGCCCCATCACCTGAGCATGCTCAGAAGAGGAAAATGTCTCATGCTCCATGCTGATTAGTTTACACTCCAGTTATGTAGTATACAGTGTTGCTTAATACGAGTGTTGGATTGTAACTCTGGCTCTGTAATGTTTAGCACTTTTTTCTAATGTACTACCTTTCATTGAATAAGTAGTCTCCTTGCGGTCACAGCCTGTGACATAGGTATTTGTGAATTCCTTGAAGTTAATGAAATGTCAATCAAGCTTTTTTGTGAGTCATAACTATAATGTACATTGGACCTCAGTAGCCATCATCCACATTGACTTGACACTCACCCTGCTACATACAAAGGAGAATGGTAAGTGTGTCTTCAAATGTCAATTCAATCTTTTATGATTGGCAGACATTAGCAATGCAGGCAGAATTGCTTGCACTGTGCCAGCGGAATCACCCCTGGGTCTAGGGCACAGTGCAAGCAATTCAGCCTGTGTTGTTGATGTCCACCAATCATAAAAGATTGAATTGGAGTTGCGCCACTTAAGTTGAGCTGACTTTCTTATTACTTCAGGCAATGACAACATGAATTGGCTCCTAAGGTGAGTCATTTCTGGTAAATCATGGTCATCTTGACTCACCAATTCTGCAGGCCCAAAATTGCTTCCATTACATCACAAGTTTTGTTGGCTTCTTTGATTTGCTACAACATGCATCTGAGGCTCAGATGGACAGCAAATACAACTTGACCAAAGACTACCCTGCTGTGCCAATGCAGACTCAAGGCACAGGAGACACCAACAACAGTGTGCTGTCCTTATTCAAATGTTGATCATCAACTAAAGATTTTGATGTGAATGGTCAGGCATCTTCAGGTCCAAATGCTCATTGCCACATTAAACACAGGAAAACATGTGCTGAGTCTAAAAAAGAATATGGCCACTGACCAACCTTACGCACTCTGGGAGAAGTGATTCAACTTGCAGAACCAATCCATACATTGTTCTCATTGGACTCCATAAAGGTCCCTAATAGTGCATATACAGCTATGCCAGAACACAAGATGAGCAGCGGAGATGCTGAGAAGGTTTATACTGAAGAAGAGCTTGTCAACAATTATGGGTTTGAGCTCATTGACTGGGATGGCTTGTAAGTCAATTCCTTATTGGTGATTAGTACTATGCAAACTCACCATACATTTCATTAGTGAGGCTGTTCCACTTGTTGATGTCAATGATTGTGTCTATGCAGTACTTGCAGGGTGACCAAATGATCCTAAATACCTCAAGGCAGCAGATGATGCATTCTGGGCCATTGTTGAAGAGGGAGAGAAGGCAGGGTTAGATGCTAGTGCTGTCAAACACAAGCATGGTGCCTTTTCAGCCTTTAACATTGGATACACCTACGGCATTGGCAATCAAGTTCCCAGCAAGTGGGATAATAAGTCTTACAATGCCATGTTGGATTGCCTCATTCAAAATCCTGGAATTCAATGCTTGATGACATATGGGAGTGGTAAGTGCCCCTTGCTCTCAACATGTTCTTAATTCTAGATTCAATCAGCCTCTGTTCAGTTATGGGTGCCACAGCTGTACAAATATATGGACACTCACCTTCAGTGGCTTTACAATAAACTCAAGAAGTCTGAACTCTCTCTCTCCTCTGTATTTTTCTCCATGGAGTTCAACTTTGGTGGAAAAGTCTGAACTATCAAGCACTGTGATGTAATGAATCTGTTGTTTGGATGATGTTCAATCATTGCACTAGGCCCATTCAATCCTGATCATAGTGCCAAGTTTATATTGTGGGAGGCCAAGTTGATTATTCAATTCCTACATGGGGCATCAATTAACATACCTTCGGCAACATTCATGCATTCAAATACAGAGGTTCAGGAAGGTGATTATCAAGTTTCAGTCATGCAGTTTGCACCAGGTGGGTTATTTTGCTGGATTGATAATGGTGGCTGCACAGAAGAGGAACCTAGAAGAAGGGAAGATTATGAGATGTATGTGAAGATGCAAGAACTCAAATGCACTTGATGGCAGGAGGGTATAGGTCTCTTGTGCACTTGAAAAGAGATAAAGGAGCATCTTGCCAAGGCTGAGGCTGAGGCTGAGTGAGGTGGTGTATTATATATGTTTTTCTTGAAGCTATTCTTGTTCTCAACATATGACAAGTGGTTAATCTTCATTTGTGCTTAAATACATACATTGATACTTGATACCAGCAATACAACTACACTATTTGAGTAAAGGCAAGCAATTGACATGGTTTATGGCAGGAGTTAAGGCTTAGTCTATGTCACATACATGGGTTTTGTAATAACTTTCCACCATTATGTGATCACAACCTTGACAGCAGACAAACATCTTCCAAAAATTAGTGGCAGGTATCCTGACATCATCAACAAGATCCATTGCAGTGCAAAAATTTCCATGAGGAGGAGTAGTATACTAAGGAGGTTCAGGACCAGGTACTGAACTGGCCAGGTATAACATGTGTGCAGACAAGTAGTCATCTGATTTCTCTTCAGGAAGGGAAAGTGAATAGGTATCTAGTGACAAGTTGTGAGTATAATATTTTGATATGATAATTAATCAATGTACCTTGCTTTTCCAGTGTAACATGGCTGGAGCTGGCCTGAGGCATGGTATTGCTGCATTGTTTCCCTTTAACATGTGTCAAAGCAACTACGGTAATTTCATCAGTCATGAAATTTCAACTCAAAAATGAAGATACACATGAGAAGGTTTCCCTGTGGCAGAGTCCTGGCTGGTGGAGGGTGAGGAATTGTCGGTTTGTGAGCTGTTTTGTTCTTCAAATTGATCATCATCCATTTCAACATAAAATAGATTAATGCTACCTAGAATATTACTCAAATACAGCTGAGAAAAGGAACAGAGGTGTGACTCACTGTTAGGAAGGAAAAATTGAAAGTTATGCTGAAAGAGATCCTGCAGAGACATAAAAAGTGCTGAAATGCAATTGAGTGTGCTCATATATAGCTGGAGTGTGGATTTACATCCTTCAAATTTGGTATTTGCAACTTTTGAGGAAGTGTCATATGATGCAGTAACTATATCTTATCAGAAAAGAGAAATAGAAACCATTGTACAAAAATGAGCCTGAACTAGGCATTGTTTGTGCTTTAACAGACAATGTAAGTGCTTGACAAATTGATCACAATTAGCAAGGTATAGGACAAAGTAAAATGAAAACTTACATGTTCCATGTGGAGGATATGCATGAATCTCATTGAAGCAGACTGACATGAAATTTGGTCAGAAATAGTTGAATTGATGAAAAGTAAGACTTACTCCAGAACTTGTGATTGTGTCCACATGCAGCCATAGTCATGCCAGCATAGTTCCCTGTATCTGTCACAGTGAACATATGTGCTGGAAGGTCATGGAAACAATGGGGGATGTTGAACTCATGTGTTGCAGCATAGCATCGTCACAATTTTGGCTGTATAAGCAATCCATTTGTGTAGGTGGGGCTGAATGAAGAAGTTATGACAAGATAAACATAGGATAGACTGTGTCGACTCACTAGGCCATGTTGTGAAGATGACTCTGTGCAGGGTCAGCTGAAAAGGTTGTAATGTTGAGGCATTGAAGCTGGTCATGATGCAAGCAGGCAAAAAGAGCAGATGGTGAAGTGGCATGTTTGCAAGAACTGGAAGACAAATCTTTTGGCATGACATCTGAGAGAAGTTAACAAAAATGCATACATTATATGTGCTGAACAAGCATTGAAAAAGATCAGTGGTTCAAGCAACAATCAGGTTCTTTGCCAGATTGGCATGAAATGTGTTAATGGACAGTGGACAGCATGTCAAGTAGAACTGACCTTGAAGCTTCCTGATGAAAAGGGAGTAAGGAACATGGATCGATTGTGATATAGCTTCCTGACAAAAAGAGAGAGAAACTGTCGATGTCATATAGGTGAGCAAGTGGAAGCTGTCACTGAAGAGGTGATTTTGAATATAGGTGATTGGTGGTTGGAAATGCACCAGAATATATGCAAAATCTTTTCTGTCATTTATACATAATAATGAAGGAAGCCTTCTCTTTAGCCTCTTGGTTGCCTTTTGTGGACAATGCCAGCTGTCAGATGCAGGGTAACAAGTTTGCACACAATATTAAGCAACTTCTTTTGGTCACCCATCATTAGTAAGCATGAAGCAGAGGTTATGACTTGCTCATATAAAAACATTAACTTATCTTCATCTCAAACTTGAATTTTCCTTAGAATAAGAGTTGGATTTGAGAAGAGATTTACAAATTAAACTGGTGACCATAGCTAATCAGCATACAGTTTAATATTCAGTCTGCCCATTAGGCATCTCTTTTCTATATTGATATATATCTTGATAATGCATCCCAGATATTCCCTTTATTAATTAGCATCCCCAGCTTTGATCAGTCTACCAAGAATTACTTGTACATGCTTCTCTTATGTCTGACTTATATAGCAGAAGTTGATAGTTAACCTCCCTCCACCACCTATAGCCATATTTATGGCATTTACACTTGACACCTCTATCATATTAATAGTTCTTCTGTTGAGCTCACTTGAATTAGAATTATATGTTTTTTCTTCTGTTATGCTGATAACTAATATCATCAATGATACTATCACAGAGGTGAATCTCAGTACTCAAAGGATGGCCAATGCTGTCACTGCAGCCTCATTTTAGGATGAGCTGTCTGTTGAACTTCCTAAAAAAAAAGAAACTTGATCATCATTAGTTGTTGTCCTGCATACCCCTCATGTTCCTGCTATAGCTTGTTTTCCTGGCAAAAAAAAAAAAAAAAAAAAAAAAACAATGCAATTCTTGTTAGAAACCTTAGCTGGACACTTAGTATAGCTGTGTTTCCTCAGGTCAATGTATAATTGACTACAACTGTACCTGTATAGTTTTGTAAGTTTCTAATGGCATATTTAATAAGCATGCAATGGCATTGAGGTTAATAGTATGTGCACATCATCACAAGTAGTATGCTAACAATTTTGACAGAGTCAAGCTGTTGTCCAAAGGATACTGAATATGTCCACATCAAATATCTGTCAAATAAAGCTTTTGAAATGGGAGACTAGAAGAGAAAGCCTTTAGGCTACAGATGAGACAATTGACTACTTGTTGGTGAATAAGAGAGTTACATCAAAGAATCAAGTATCTAAATCTGAAGCAGAAGAGTTTATATTATATTGCTTGTTGCCTCACCTTATTTTGTTGTAGTCAAGGCTGAAATCATCAAAAGGGTGTCAGGAATCCATGATCAGCTTATGAATCAAGACTTACAAAGCATTTAGCATTGGATATGTGATAAGGATAGCTCATATTTTGTCTTTGATGGAAAGTGTAGCAGCAGCATGACATCTGCTGACAACATTTTTGCTGTTTCACTGTGTCCCTCATCATTCATTTAATTCTATCAATCTGCACTTACCAATCTACTGGCACCAATATAGAAGCCCAGAAAGGTTGCTTCTGCTACTTTTAAAAATTTTTCCTTGTTTCAAAACTACTTTATATGCTACTTGTTTTGAGTCATCATGCATGAAATATACAAGACTATTTCTGTTATCAAGTTTGAAGTTTACATAGAGCCAGAATATCTGTTTTTGTCCTTATCCAGACTAGAGATTGATCACTCATGAGTAATGGCTTTTTATAAGCAATTTAACAAGTGTGACAGATTCTTATGCCATCATCCAAGATTTCTAGATTATGCCAACTGTCTGTCTGACATTATGCATTTTTTACAAATCATCCCAGTGCCACCAAATATCCCCTCTGATTTGATGCCACAGACACCATGTTGCTGGTCAATGGATGAAGCAAGTAATAAAGACAAGGACATTAAATGCACCACCCTCTGTCTCCTTCATGTTCCCTTTGAAATCCACAATGCATTTTCTTGTTGGATTCTTTGCAACTGCAACCTTATTTCTCTCAGCATTTGCAGGACATATTGTGATTTTCAAGTCTAGCAATGCCACACTTTTCTTTCAAAAAGAAAACATTCCAGTAAAAGTCTGTTGGAACATCATCAATGGGTGTGCTGGTATGTTCAGAGCTATTCAATTTCTTGCAATTTCAATGTCTCAATTATATCTTGTTTTGTCTACAATGAAGGCACTTTTACTAATCAGCAAATCCAAATTTTACAAGCTAATTCTGATGTTGAAGGAATCTATGAGGATGGAATTGTTACAGCTGATGCTTTTACTCGTACTCAGTTTGTTTTCTCCTCATGTTCACTGTTAACTTGCTGCTAACTGATAACAAATATATTGATGTTAGAACTGATGCTACTTGGGGACTTGCACGATTGAGTTCTAAGCATAGGCTTAGCAATCAAGATCCTTTGTAGGCAGTTTTACTCTTCATCGTTGTACTAACTGACATTGTATGATACAGAGCAAGAACATTCAGATACAAGTATGATAAATTTGCTGGTAGAAATGTTGATGTCTATGTTATTGGTGTGCTGCCTTTGCTCTTGAACCCAGAGACACTAATTTAATTTGACTTTTTGGGCACTTTAAGACTCAGGTAAGCCTCTTTTGAGACCAGCATACATTACTTCATTTTTACACTATAATTTTAAAGGTGTCTATGTCAATCATGTAAGTTGCTATCAGTCTCTACTTGCTTTTACTGAGTATCTAGCCTGAGTTTGGTGGACGTGCAATATGGGGTGCCACATTTGGTGAGCACCCTGATATAGATGACAGTGGTCATGGAACTCATATTGCGTAAGTTATCAAACCTTATACTAGCATGCTTAAACCTGATTTTCAGCAAAGTGGAATAATAGCTAGCAAAACATATGGTGTTGCTAAGCTAGCCCATATCATTGCAGTTAAAATTGTTCATGGTTCAAGCATGTAAGATCATGCCTATCAATGCAATTTTTTTATGACTTATTTCTGATAATAATAACATAGAAAGGGTGTCACATCTTATCTGTGTGTTGATTCTAATGCTTTTTAGATCATCATTAATTTACATGGTTTAGTATTTCTGCATTGGAATATGTTCATGAATCAGCACGAGCTTCTCGTAAGAAGGGTCATTATTCTGTTGTCAATTTATCTTTTAGTCTTGCACGGTCCCGACCTATTGATTATGCTCTTGCAATAGTATGCTTTTTCTCCTTTATATGTAAGTTGGTATCTGACTTGAATGATTCTAGTTAAAAAATGATGCTGTTATTGTTGTAAGCAGAGATCTGTTGTTTCTTATACATTCTTAGTCCTTTTGATATAACAAATAATTAGGCTTCAGCAGGTAATAAGGGTCAATTAGCAACTTATTTTTCTCCTGCAGGTTCTCCAGATGTAATCACTGTTGGTGCTTGCCACATTCGTGACAAGCAGACTGGTTTTTCAAACTGGGGTAATGCTGTTGATATATTTGCTCCTGGACAGAAAATCACTAGCACTGGAATTCATGGTCCAAATGTGAGCCTGATTGACAACATTTTTTAGTATATGCTTATTTCAAACTCCTTAGTACATTGCAACTAGGACAGGAACATCCATGGTATGTATATTTTCCATTTAACAGAAGCAATTAATAGAAAGAATTATTGAACAACCATACAGGCTGCTGCTCATGTGTCAGGCCTTGCTGCCACTTTTCTTGCTGAGGGCATGTTGACAACAGATCAAATGCGTGCCAAGCTAGTACAATATGCTCTCAAAAATGCATTGAGAAGTTACTGTAAGTTTGTTTAGATATTAAAGTCACTCTAAGCTAAGCAAAATAAAGTACCATATACACCAAACCTGCTTGCACACAATGGATATGACTCTAGTGAGGAGGAAGATGAGGAGGATGAGAAAGATGAGGAGGATGAGAAAGATGAAGAGGATGCAAAGGATGAGGAAGATGAGAAAGATGAGGAGCCAGAGCCAGAGCCAGAGCCAGAGCCAGAAGAGGAGGGTGAGCTATTAAGGTCATAGAAGGAGACAGCACATACATAGTCTATAATAGTACATATGCATGATATTCAAGTATCCCAAGTCTAGAAGTTGTGAGATGATATAGTAGAATTATTGAGGTCACTTTGATAAGTGCCTTGGCAGTGAAATGCCATATTCTGCCTCCTTTTTTTCATCTTAATTATCTTTATTATTTTTCACTTCTAGTAACCGATTGAAAGTCTCAAAGGAGAGTTAGTCATGATGAGGCCTGCTTATGAATGTGCTCATATTTAATTGGACATGTTATTATGAGCTGCTGCAACACATAGCATGTCTGAAATCTAGGTTGTTATCTGTACTGATTCATTACAAGTAATCTTTCTCCAGGTCTTTTGCCATTTTTTTTTGCCCTTCTATCCTTCTTACACATACAAGCATCCTGAAATATCTCAGCATTGAGGGGAGTAAAGCTCATGTTCATCCTTACTTTGCAAGGACAAGTTAGCTTGGTCAGTTCAGAAGCAATGAAGTTGCATGCAAAAATCTTGACCACCAGGGAGCATTGATGTAATACATTAATTATGTCCACAAAATCAATGGTGCAATTGGAAATGTAGATTAAAATATAAGTGCCATGTAACAGCTCAGGATAGTTGTGGTGGCATCAATTTTTAACTAGCATACATTGTCAAGATTACAAAATGAGAAGTCATCATTGAGGATAGATTTGCTAGTGAAAATCACTATTAGCTTTCCTGTAGATGTGATAAGATGCTGAGTTGAGTGTGTTTGGCCAGGATGAAGGCCAAGCAAAGTATAAAACATATGGACAATGTGAGAACTATAGACTTGAGACCATCTCATTATCAAGTGCTGATTCAAAGTTATCATGTTCTTGTCTATGAGCAAGCAAGGATTGCAATAGATTGTTTTCCAATGAGTCATTTGATGGTCTTTCTCCTTGAAAGGATGTTATATAATAAGTTTATTGAACTGGAGCAAATAAGACTTATACAGTGGTTGTCAGGGGACCTATTTCTCTCTACTCTCATGTAACCGGGTCATTACATTACAATGACTATATTAGGAAGTTGTCACATAGAGTGACATTATTTATGACCCAATAT